>LBNU01012545.1:80830-154026 GCA_014162995.1 Artemisia annua
ATTTACACATAAAAAATATTCTCTTAGTGGCTCAAGCCATTTTGGCTATGTTTGGCGCAGAGCTTTTTGGAGCTTTTTTGGGCAATGAGCGGTGAGAAATGAGTTTTTTGATATTTAGTGTTCGTTTGGCGAAAGAGCGGTGAGTTTTGCTATTTTTTAGGAAAGCTCATTTTTCCAATGCTTCTTTAAGAAGCGGTGAGCTGTGAGCTGTGGCTACAGCTCACAGCTACTGCTCACAGCTACTTTTGCCAAGCATAACCAAACCAATCATTTTCTTTTTTCTTTTTTCAAACTCAATTTTCATTCATTAAATTAAAATACAAATTACAATACGAAATTAAATAAAAACATATGAAATAAAAAATAAAAACAAATACGAAAAATAAATTTAAACAATATGAAACTTAAAAGCTTAGGCCTTCGTTATTTTTGAAACATTTTTCACTATTTCTTCTTTTTGCATGTTTGCATGTTGATGATGAAGACTTGGCTTTCGGCAAACCGTCGATATTAGTCGTAAGAAACTTTAATTCTTCCATTTTTTATTGCCCGGTCTTTCTCTCTCGCCGCCTTGTCCGCCGCTTGAACAGCTTCCCATTTGAGTTGAAACTCATTTTGCATAGTTTCCGCAAATTAAACATTTATAGCAGATTTAATTTGAAAACACAATTCGAAGATTTTCAATGATTGGATAGAGCTAAAATAATGGCATTTTTCAATATACCAAGAAGTCAAGTTTAACAAGTGCCCAAAAAACTTATAAAAGTCACGATGCTCATATTATTTATTTATTTATTTATTTATTTTCTAAGGAAAAGCATTGTAATTTTAAGATCTTCTAAAATATGGCCACATTAGAAAAGAAGAAAACCACGACCTTAATTGGGATATAAACATATTCTAAATGTGTCATTAACAAACTTAATTTACATGTTATAAGCTTGTTTGCATTTAATAGATTTTCCTTTATAAGATACCCAGTATTAAACACGGTCAACATGCATTATGTTATGTTTGACACGTTTAAATAATTGGAGTAAAAATAATGCTTTATTGCCTAACCAATGAGAGTCTCGCCTACAATCGTAAATAAAATATTCATTTATTCATTTCAATTTTTTATTTTATTTATTTGCAGGATTAGCCAGGTAAAATTATTAATTAATCATATAAAAGTTAAGTACTACGTATAATAGAATGTGGTTAAAATACCATACTAACCTCAAACAAAATGCTTGATACAGTTACAGCTCTAGCTATAAACAACTAACCAAGAAACCAAACAGCTAGAAACAAATAAATCATGACGGAAAGACATTCCAGAGAATAGTAAGCATCAATACAAATGTCTCCCAAGCCAATCCAGCAACAACATGCAGGGAGCATAAGATACCAAATGAGATTGCCTCCTTTAAAAACATTCTCAAGTAAAACCCAGTGGAAAAAATCTTTGTGAGAAAAAAAATAGTACAACTCTCAAATGGATCTCCTATCTTGAATCATATACAAACTTGGGATCTTCCATTTATCTAATAACATCCGAGCAGAGGAAGAAACCTTCCGAAACCGAAGAGTCATAAGCGTTAACCGAACATTTGAAACAAAAACATCATGAAGTTGAGAACCAGACAAAGACTTCTTCTTAAATAATCTTGAATTACATTCTTGTCAAATGTAATAGGTAGTAACAGCAAGCAAAACCCGCAAGACACCACTCATAACAGATTGACCATTAGATATAGGAATGAGGAACAACACCACATCAGCCAATCGTGGAGGAGACCTGCTTAGAAAAAAAACACTCAAAGAACAAATGTATATGCGAGTGAGGAACTACACCACATAATATACATCGAAGCAGGTTGAAGTTAGTCTTCGGGCTAACATCCCATCACCTCAATAAATCATGCGTCTTCAACTTCTAATTAAGAACAAGCCACATGTGAAACGCATGCCTCGGAATACAATGAGGAAACCACACAATATAAAACCAATCAACCTCATCACCCCGAAGCCTAATAGAATCCCACACGGATTAAGGTCACGCCAAAGCAGTACGTCTACAGTGTCATCATGAAAAACAGGAACATTCGCTTGAGATAACTCTGAATATCGAACAACCTAATCAGAAGGCCACCTTCATTCACCATTATCAATAAGATCATAACCGAAAACATGTAGAGAAAAGCTCGAACATGATATGACCCAAGTAGTTAAGATCCTTTTGAGACAGCTAAAGTCACACCAATTATCAAACCAAAATCAAGGTAGACTTACCATTTTGAATCTTGTGCCATATGAGAGGACGAATAGTATCACGAATCTGCAGAAGCTTCCGCCATCCCCAACTCATATCAGCCGAACATGGAACATTCTAAAAACTCCGACCATCAACCTTATATGTATGAACCCATTTAATCCATAAAGATTCCCCGTGTGAGTTGCTATGCTCCAAATATGAGAAGCCATAAAAGCTACATTAAAATCACCAAGACGACGAAGCCCAAACCACCTTATGGTTTCGGTTTACAATCATTTTCCCACGCCACCTTCGCCTTACTTTTCTTCTGCATTCGGTTTTCAATCATGTGTTTGATTTCGTCATTGTATATTATACGTAGATAAAAGTTCAATTTTTATTCGGGTTTGGAATTGGTTTTGTTAAGAATGGACAGGATCGGGTGACTAGTTCGATAAGCTCATGTTAGAGTAAGCTACAAAAATCGTCAATGTGATTTAGTCAAATTGTAATCGCAGGACAACCTTAGAAGATCCGACGTAGTTTTTGTGGGAAATTTACCTCATTAAATGCGTTTGCACTTCTAAAGTTTCTACATAAACTACATCGTGCATTTTTTAAGTTGTAAAGACTGCATCTACCGTCTGATAAAACCACTGATGCGATTCTTGTGGTTTACTCTATACTACTAATAGAAGATACGTTACCCTATGTATTATAAAGTTGTATACATAAGATATTTTTCTAGTATACTAGAAATAAAATGGAACCGACGACATGTGTGAATTCAAGATATGCTAATTATGAACTTTGACTGAATTACCAACTATATTACGTTCAATCGAGACCAATTAATAATTTAGCAATGAAACGAATTATTGCTGATGTATAACTTAACACTGATATTTAATACGTTTGGAAGTTTATAAATAAGTTGATATCAATAGATTATTGTAAATGAAATGATACATATGCACATACGTCGTTTTAGTTGTGATTGAACAAGGATATCCCAAAGTTATTATTGACTCAATTTGTGATTGAACAAGGATATCCCAAAGTTATTATTGACTAAATTTGTGATTGAACACCACCTACCCCTATCAGTGACCCTTATTTTTCCTGTTACTTCAGCTTTATCTCTTTTGTGATCTACACCCGACCTTTTAGCCACAGTAAGACGATCGTCATCTATTTTCTTTTTAAAAAACCCCCCTCTTTTTTGAGTAGTGATATGCTCACAAAAAATATTCCACAAAACATCCACAAAACTACTTGACATTGTTTGATTGGTTTTGATTTGTTAGGTTGTCTCTCATCTTTTATATTCAACCAATCAAATAATGCCAAGTAGCTTTGTCGATGTTTTTTGTGGATTATTTTTTGTGAGTGTATCACTACTCCTCTTTATTACACTATATATATCTCCTACATTTTCATTTTCAACACACACTACTTTCAATTTCCCAACACACAAACTATCACTCTCACACACACTTTTTAAACTCTTCTAACTATCATCACAAAAAATATGGCTACTAAAAACCAGATGATGTGAGACGAACTATCATCGATGATATGTGGAAGCGAACAAGCTATTAATATTTTTGGTAAAGATTAAAAGTGTATAAAATATATAAGAGTTGATGAAAATATATAAGGTGTATATAAAATGATAAAATAAATGGGGGGTATTTATAAGGTTTAAAGGATAAAATAAATGGGGTAAAATAAAGTGTATATAAAATTTGAGTTTGAGATGTCGGGTCGGAGTAACGACCTCAGTCTCCAAAAAAGCAAATGCCGACCCGACTAGAACCTTCATGATGCAGTGGAGGCGACCGACATCGACCCTCAGTGACCTTTTGGTCAACCGACCCATTGCGGGCAGTCTAAGAACCTATATGGACCCTTAGAAAGGAAAAAAAACACTCGAACTATAAAACGATAAGTGCTTGACGCCTCTCCAACTTTAGCGCGGCATAGACCTCTACTCTAGAACAAGAAAACCATGGAAAAACACACATTTGGAGCCACTTGTTGAAGAATGCCAGAATATCATCGGATTAAACTTTCACACCTTAGTACATCTATTTTCTGGACTATTCATGTTAATTCCCTTAAGCTTGTTTGTCCTCATTGTCATGAAAGTTTCATTGGATGATTAATTTTTTCTTGAACAAAAAGGATGACTACATGGTTTGTAGAGTTTATACTATACCTTATTATTATTATTATTATTATTATTATTATTATTATTATTATTATTATTATTATTATTATTGAAGCACTTGAAATCCAAGTAGTGTAATCAAGTCAAGCTGGGTTGAACACTGTCAAGCTCGAAAACTCGACTTGATTTAAAAACTCGGGCCAAAACTCGACTCGAGCACGACCGAGTATGCATTTTCATGCTCGAGCTTGGTTATGTAATTGGTACTCTCGAGCTTGACTCGGCTCGACTCGATTATTAATTTTGGAATGTTGGCAACTATATTAATATAGGTTAAGATTACTCGACTTGATATATTTAAGCTCGGCTTTATATATTTAGGTTCGACTCGACTCAACTTGCTAGTATGGTACGGAAAATATGCACTACTACAAAAAGTGTTTTTTACAATGGCCTTTTTATAACAGTTTTATACTATACCGCTCTAAAAATCCGAAAAACCATTTTATAGAACATACTCTTGTAAAACTGTTCAAAACATGTTATTTAAAACAGTTACATTTCTAAAAACATTGTATGGTACAGTTTTTTAGTAATCGCTATATAAAAGAGCCTTTTCGTGAAAATTCACAATTTAAAAGCGGAATATGATTCCCTCTATATCTCTTTTTCACGTCTTTTAAAACGGTGGTAGTGGAAACATCGAAAAGATAAACCAAGTGAATCAAAATGAACAACAAACTAACACTAGTACCCACATCTTATCTTTTCTCATATTCAGTATTCTCACAAACACACACATGCAAATAGCATGTCGCCTCCACCACCACCACTTACTAGAAATCGAGAGCACACTGTCAACTGAACTATCATGACCCACACACAACAACCACCAGTCTGCCACAAGATCTGATAGGTTCATTTGTTGTAGATCTAAATATTTGTTTTAGATCTAATGACTCGACTTTGAGGTCTAATGTTTGAATTTTCTATTGTGGCATGTCTTGTTAATTGAAAATGGATATAATGAGTCTTCGACTTGTACATATGTTTTTTCTTTGTCTCTTTGTAGAATTAAAAATGTGGGTTTAGTTTGTATACAAGTACGCACAGATATGTCACTCTGAATGGCCAGTAAATGATTATGGGGCCTGATGCTTAAGTATAATGTGGACCAATTAGTGGCTACTGCCATACAGAGGGTGACACCCAGACTGTGTGACCCTTTTTAACATATGCCCCTGGGGCACAAGCTAAAAAAACCCACTTATGTAATAGTTGTTAATTATGCATATAAGAGCATGGGTACCATAACGCGAGGTGCGGCGTTATGGTGACGTGGAACGTTTTGAGGCCAAGTTATGATACCGCATGTGAGACATTATGCTCGGTGTTGCCATGGCGACATGAGAAGGAACATATAAATGGACAAAAAAGAATTTACATAACCACCCCCAAACGATGTATATGTGTTGTTTTTGTGTTTTTGTAGTGTGTGTTTTTATAGTGTGTGTTTTTATAGCGTGTGTCTTTTGAGTGTGTGTGTGTGTAATGTGTGTACAGGTGTGTGTTTTTATAGTGTGTGTTTTTATAGCGTGTGTCTTTTGAGTGTGTGTGTGTAATGTGTGTACAGGTGTGTGTTTTTATAAAGTTGGGAAGATGATGGTAAGGTGTTTACACTTTACTCCATGTGGTTTCTACAGTTTACTCCATGTAGTTAATGGTGTTTGCATTTACATTTTTGTAATTTTTTTATTTTTTTTTTTTATTTTTTTTTATTAATAGNTTAGTTTGTTTAAGTAAAAATGTAATTTGCTTTTTATTTAATATTTAATGAATGAAAAAATTAAAAGGTTAATTTGTAAATTGTAATTTTTTAAAAGATGAGTCCCAAAAAGTGGTGTTATAATACAGGGTGTTTTTTTTTGTGTTAATGTTGAAATGTTTTTTTTGAACGGTCAGTTATTAGTTAGTGATCTGAGCCCACAGTGACATCCAATTGGCCAGTATGCAAGCCTAAAACCTTTCTCTTTAGAGGATAAACCCTACTCCTGCTTTTATTTATTTCAGGCCCCTGAAGGTCCATGGTGAGACTCGAACCTGAGACCTCTTCAAGGAAACTTCCCCAAGGTTACCCTTGGTGGCCAACTTAGCTAGCCCAGTTGGTTGTTAATATTGAAATGTTAAAGCTGATGTGGCGCTGACGTGACGGAATTTTTTTCCCATAACTCAAGTTATGGCACCCATCGCTATAAGATGTTTTCTAATAATGGGTTTTAGTACTTAGTTGCTTAAAGAAACACTTAAAAAATTAGCAATGTTGAAACTTGATGCAAATTGTTGATTGTTCACGTGGTAAATGGTACTGTGATTTCTTTTTGATAACTCATCGCATACTAGTGGTGTAAACGAGCCGAGTGCTGCCAAGCTCGAGCTCGACTCAATTAGTAAAACTCGAGCTCGAAACTCGACTCGAGCTCGATTGTTTCCACATTTAATTCTCGAACTCGGTGAAAAATAAGCTCGACTCGACTCGATTTTATGACAATTACGTAATATATGTATATAAAAGGGTAAAAGTGTAATATCATTAAAACTCGATAAGGGCTCGCGAGCCTCACGAGCTGAGTATATTCAAGCTCGAACTCGACTCGAAAGTGTGTTCGAGTAGCTCGAGCTCAAGCTCGACTCGTTTATATCGAGTCGATTTCGAGTAGTTTACGAGTCGATCTCGAATAGCTCGCGAGCTGTCTTGGCTCGTTTACACCCGTATCGCATACGCAAATAACAATAAAATATGATATATAACTTTTTTTTTTTTTTTTTTTTTTTTTTTTCGCTACTTTAATATGGTTGTTCTATAATGTTTTGAAAAGAACCTATTTTTACAGTGGTATTGAACCGCTTTAAATAATCACCTCATCATTTTATAACTCTTTATTATAAAACAATTCAATTAGTGATGCAAACATACATATACATAAGTTCAACAAATACTTTCTGTATTAGTGATGTAAACATACATATACATGAGGTTAAAAATATAATAAAACTATATAAGCTTGATAAGACTCACGAGCTTTCCAAACCGAGTATTTTAATACTCGAGCTCGACTCGAAAGGTATACTCACGTAGCTCAAGCTCGACTCAGTTTACATCGAGTCGGTTTCGAGTATTTTGCGAATCAATATCGAGTAACTCATGAGTTGTCTTCAATATTTTTTGGTGTAATACATTTTACCGGGGTGAATGAACCTTTTTACCCAAACTCATGAATTGTCTCGTCTCGTTTGCACCTCTAAATTAAAGTATATTCATCTTCTCATGAATATACATATTCTGCCCTTGCAACGGTGTGGGATTAAAAAATCTTCATGTTTGGAATTGAATGTTGTTGCAAAAAATAATAATAATAATAAAATGAGTTTTGCTAACCTCTGTCCAGTGGGCAAGGTTTAATCCATTTATAAAAGGAATGTTTTAATTCATTTAAGTGAAAATCATATTCAAATATAGTAATTTACAAGTTCATTTAATGTATTTTTTAGTTAATTAAGAAGGGATTTGGTCGTACAATAGCAACATACTTTCAAAAGTGTTCCATTCTAGTACGTGTACTTTTTTTTGTCCCACTCAATGTAACGTACTTTACATTTTTGTACCAATCTACCCACAAAGTGACTGGCAACCGGGTAAAAAGTTTGACACATTGTTAGTGGTTTTAATTGGTCTACGTGGCATCTAATTATAATAATAAAAAAAAAACAAAACGTATAACACCTCACACACTCCACATTCACCCCGTTTAAAATTTCCCCCAATGTTAAACCGAACCCTAATTATCAAAAATTAAATGTTTAATCCATCAATTAACGAATAATAAAATGCTTTAACAGTTAATTTCCACCATGATGGTACTTTCACTCCTCCCCTCTCATGTACAAGGAAGGAGATCCAGAATACCAGACATTGATTTCATGTATACACTCATCGTTTGTTCGAACGATATCAGGAGCATGTCAGTCCCCTTAAAAGTATTATACTTTCTTCCTGGTAAGAGCTAAGGAAGTTACAAGTCATTAAGGATGATATATGATCTAGCGAGTTTGTTGCCCTAGGTTTTAAGAATAAAGGAAAAGATGTGTATTAACTCATGGATATGATTACATTGGAATACAAAATGATGGTCCTGATGAGGTTCAATGATGAGGTAGGTGAATGGAGACATGTACGGGGAATGCATATGATGATGAGTAGATAAGAGATGTAGAGTCCAAAAAGACTCATAGTTCAGACCCACTGTTCTTAATAAGTTATGCGAACATTGGGCTGAAATTGGGTCTATTACCATTGACTTTAATCATTGTGACTTATTATGTTTTTTACCCATGCCAAATATATCAAACAGTGGCATTTCATTACAACAAAGGACAACAAACTTATAATAAAAGCATTCATTCTGCACATGTTTAGACATACATAACACCAATAACCAACGACAAAACAACAACAATTTTCTTAAAAAAAACCACACTACTCTTGCTTTCTTTCAACTCCAATTGCAGCAGAAACATTTCCTTCTCCATTGTTGCTTTTTGAAAGTCAATCTCCCTTTCCAAATCTTTTATTTTTCCATTCAGTGAGCTCTTGTCCTCTTTCAAACGTTTTTCCTTTTGAATCAACTTAAATACCTCATGTTTGTAATAGTCATTAGGCAACTCAGGATCTAGCCAGTAAAAGGTCCTGCATTTTGAACCCTATATAGTAGAAACAACAACCATCAGTAACATCAACGCATAACTTACATTCAATTTTAAGCAATGTACAAACTTACATTATAATACTCAACGCATCCAAGAAAACGCCTTAAAGGGAAATCAATTGTCCGCGAAGTCTGTCTAATTACTGGTTGTTCATGTTCACAATGTGTTGGTGGTGGTGGTCGATAACTTCGATTGGAGGATGAAGACATTGGTAGGGTTAATTGATTTAGGGTTTATAAAAGATGAAAATGGGGAAGAAATAAGTGGGGTGAATTAAATATAAGAAGGATGTAGTGGAAATCCTACATGGCAGGGGATTTGGTAAAAAAATAGAACTTAGCCGGTAATACAAGTTTAATGGGGTAGATTGGTACAAAAATGTAAAGTACGTTACATTGAGTGGGACAAAAAAAAGTACACGTACTAGAATGGAACACTTTTGAAAGTATGTTGCTATTGTACGGCCAAATCCCAATTAAGAAAGTTTGTGTTCATTAACTACACTTTAACCTCGGCCTAGTGGGCATTGGTTAGCAAAATCCTAACAAAATAACTCTTTGGATTAAATGGATTAATGTGGAAAAAAATAAAGGAAGAAACTTGTAGGACATTCAAATTAACAGTGTAATTGCAGTAGTGTTTAGAAATTATTATTGGGTCTGATGAATAAAGTAAAGGAACATATATGGTATGAAATTGGTGATGGCAAAAGCATTTCAGTTTGGTGTGATAAATGGCACTCTTTGGGACCTTTGCGTAAGTTAATTTCTGAATGTTAGATAATTGCTCAGTTGTTGAGGCACTGGAAAGGGGTGTTTGGAAATGGCCCAATGAATGGTTTAGTAGATATATACTGCTTTAAATAACATCAATGCCTCTAATCTAAATAATGAAGTAAAGGATAAAACAGTGTGCTTGACAAAAGCATGCAAGAAACTAAACTTCTATGTAAGAAATGCTTGGAAAGACGTGTGTATGATAAGTAGAAGGTTGTAAGGAGATCATTAGTTTGGTTTCTTTCCTCAATGTAGTCCAAAACATGCATTTGTTCAATGGATGTGTGTTTCAAGAAAGGCTGTTAACTCAAGACAGAATTCTGAAATGGAAATCAGATGAGGTTTGGAAATGTAAATACTCTACTGAGATATGAAAGACTATGTAAGAACTGATGAATAAAATATTCTCACAAATACACGATTTTCAAATTAATAAAATTCATTACATATAGTTGAAGATTGACACATTATTCAAACATCTACTCCGTATTTACGGGGTATTAAAAATGTATGTTATATGTATAAAACTTAAGAGTTACCGTATGAAATATAAAAATTCGAGATATGTAATCCCATCTTTTGGGCCTATTATTTACTTGAAGCTGCAAGAAGGTCAAACTCAAAGTATCCGATCCATATAAAAGCCTTGTTAGATATATGGCCTGCTATCTTGATCAGATGATCACCCTTAATTACAGTAGTTAATTGTCATCTAACTTTCATTTTGTGGTTAATTGTCATCTAACTTTCCTTTTTTTAATATATAAAAAACATCCTAAATGCGTAAAACACATCCAGAGTTCTTTCTTAATATCATGATAGATATAGCTCAAATCAGTTACGTAATGAAATTCGTATTCATAATTAACTAGATCATGAGAACGCTGCCTCGATTGTAGAGCTACTAAAAGAATCACCGCAAAATTTTAAACAAAAATTGTCGATATGTAAGCTTATATTGTTGGATTTATGATCGGAAGTGTTTTTTATAAACTCAAACTTTATAACTTAGTTAACTAAAAACGTTCTATTCAAGAGCACTCGATACCAATGTTATAAGACGCGTTATCGCCCTATAATGTGACAATATGGCAGCAGCCTTTACCATACCCTAATTACAAGGCTTGCGCCAAATTCAACAGCCAAGTTATAAGTTTTATAATCTGAGTGATACAGAAAAAAAAGAGTGTTTTTTAGTTAAGTTATAAGTTATGACTTATAGGAGAGAAAGATAATGTAATAACACTTTTGCTATAACACCGTCAAATAACACTGACAGTACCTAGTGCTTTAAACATAACCTAATTATTAAATGAGTTTTGATAACAACAACCTTATGAGTTGTGATTAAACATCATTACTTGTGTAAAAATATCATTTAATGAAAAATTATTATTTTATTTTAAATATCAAATATTAATTAATTATTAAATTTTCAATTAAAGTAAAGTTAATTACAACCCATAACTTTTTAGCAAAACCCTTATTAAAAAATATAAATCTAAGGTGGTGTTTGTTTTTTAAGAGGCTCTGAATCTGAATCTGAACCGCACATCTGAATCTGAATCTGAGGCGTAAATGTCTGAATCTGACCGCATCTGAATAACAAAAAAAACTCATGTTTAAACTGCACATTTGCTTGCTTGTATTTTTTTATTTTTTATTTTTTTTTATTTTATTTTTGTCAGCAAGTGGCATTCAGACACCCCTCTCAAGTCTAGACCATTAAGATCTTACTGCCTCTGAACACGTCTGAACAGAAAAAAAAAAAACAAACGGTCTAAACGACCAAAATGTCTGACCACATCTAAACGGTTCAGATTAATAGGCTGTTAACAGGGGCGGTGCTGAGAACGTCAAAAAAAAATTAGGCCCGGCACGAAAAATAAAAAGTGCATCTATATTATAATATCCATAGACCATTATCAAGTACGAAAAGCCAAAAATACGAACAAAAATCATTCTTGCAACAAAAGTATTACTTCTACAAAATAAAAAAAGTTGGTTGGGCCCAGTACATATAATGGGTATAAAAAATTTAGTGCCCCTTAGTGGGTTCGGCCCGGCTCGATTGGTGATGGTGCGCCGGCCCAAAACCGCCCATAGCTGTTAAGAGCCTCTTAACGAAAAACAAACACCGCCTAAATCTAACAAATTCGATTGGCGCAATAATAATAATAACATGAGGAGGCGGGATCTAAATTTCATAAAAGAATTCCCGCAATCATTTTCCCTCTAAAATATTCCACCTCTCTATAATTTTATTACCCCTAATCCCACCCCCTTTTTGCCCTAATAATAACCCATCCACCCCAAACCCCCCATCCACACCACCGGTCAACGGTCAAACCACCACCCCCACCATGGATCCCAACCACCAACACCTATCCCTAATCCTGGGCCCAGATCCCACCCACTTCGAAACACTAATCTCCCACCTCATGTCCTCCTCCAACGACCAACGCTCCCAAGCCGAAACCCTCTTCAACTTATCCAAACAAACCAACCCTAACCACCTCTTCACGAAACTCTGCCACGTGTTACAGCACTCCGTAAACCTCGAGCCACGCGCCATGTCAGCTATTCTGTTACGCAAGCAGCTCACTCAGGACAACTCACTCGTCTGGAACCAAAATTTGAGTCCTGGCACCAAAAGTGTAATTAAGTCAGTTTTGCTGACGTGTATAACAAATGAAAAGAATAAAAGTGTTTTGAAGAAGTTGTGTGATACCGTTAGCGAATTAGGCGCGAATTTGGTTGTGAAGGGGGAATGGGGGGAGTTGTTGCCTTTTATGTTTGAGTGTGTGTTGAGTGAGGATTATGTGTTGGTGGAGAGTGCTTTGTTGATATTTGCGCAATTGGCGAGGTTTATAGGTGAGGATTTGGTTAAGTATGTGACAGATTTGCATAATGTGTTTGTGAGGTGTTTAGGGAGTGGGAGTGTGGATGTGCGGATAGCGGCGTTGAGTGGGGTTGTGAGCTTTGTGCAGTGTTTAGGAGGGGGGGATAGGGATAGGTTTCAGGATTTGTTGCCTGCGATGATGAGGAGTTTGACGGAGGCGTTGAACGGTGGGATGGAGGCGACGGCGCAGGAGGCGTTGGAGCTGTTGATTGAGTTGGCGGGGAGTGAGCCGAGGTTTTTGAGGAGGCAGTTGGTGGAGGTGGTTGGGAGTATGTTGCAGATTGCGGAGGCGGAGAGTTTGGAGGAGGGGACTAGGCATTTGGCGATTGAGTTTGTGATTACGTTGGCGGAGGCGAGGGAGCGGGCGCCTGGGATGATGAGGAAGCTGCCGCAGTTTATTAGTAGGTTGTTTGGGATTTTGATGAAGATGTTGTTGGATATTGAGGATGAGGCTGCGTGGCATACGGCGGAGAATGAGGATGAGGATGCGGGGGAGTCGAGTAATTATAGTGTCGCGCAGGAGTGTTTGGATAGGTTGGCTATTGCGTTAGGTGGGAATACGATTGTTCCTGTTGCGTCTGAGCAGTTGCCCGCTTATTTGGCTGCTCCTGAGTGGCAGAAACATCATGCTGCGCTTATTGCTCTTGCACAAATAGCCGAGGGATGCTCAAAGGTATAAATATTGTTGTAATTTTAGTCGAGTTTGATTATCTAAAACAATTTACTTGCATATTGTTCCGTGTGGGTTGTGTTGGAAATTGATAATGATTGCATTGTGTTTTATGGATGATTGTGGTGACGTAGGTGATGATAAAAAATTTGGAACAAGTGGTGACCATGGTTTTAAATTCATTCCAAGATCCTCACCCA
This sequence comes from Artemisia annua, assembly GCA_014162995.1. Taxonomy (NCBI): domain Eukaryota; kingdom Viridiplantae; phylum Streptophyta; class Magnoliopsida; order Asterales; family Asteraceae; genus Artemisia; species Artemisia annua. Next base: position 94,555 of record LBNU01012545.1, read on the forward strand.
CGTGCAAGATGGGCTGCTATTAATGCAATCGGGCAATTGGCAACAGATTTAGGTCCAGACTTGCAAGTTCAGTTCCACCAAAGAGTGTTGCCTGCTCTAGCTGGTGCCATGGATGACTTTAATAATCCACGAGTTCAGGTTAGTAGTGTTATTTCAGCATATATGTTTGTCTGTTGTTAGTTATAGAAGCATGTTTAGAGATGATAGAACTCGCATATAGATGTAGGTACATTGTTGTATTTTCATATTGGGTGCAAATTCTATATGTTGTGCGTGCCTTTTGGAGTATAATTATAATGTTATGGACTTTGCTTGCAACTACTCTGTATAGTAAGATTGTGTCATTTATCTTCTTTGATTAGATTTGTCGAGTTAGCTACAGAGGCACATGTGAATTCATGGGAAAACTTTCAATAAATGTTGATGATCCAACAAAAAATGCATATTGCTATGTACAGCGTCTTAAATGAGGAATTTAATTGTTTTTTAAACACTTGCTTACATGAGACACTCTAGTTACATCCTAACATGTGAAGTACACTAGACTACCTTGTATAGATTTGCCCATAAAACAGACAAACTCGTTGTTACTTAATGGGCCAGTTTTGATAAGTGATGCTACCAAAATTCGCATTCGTCAAGTGATGAGCTTGTCGTCTTACTTGAGTTGACCTTGACTTTTGGTTCTTCAGTAACAGTTCTGCAAAGACAAAAAGATCGTTAGAGAGGTCTCCGGACTGAGCCCGGGGAACCCCCTCCGACGATCAAGTCAGTATTGATCTTATAGTAATGCATTATAACATAGAGTTATGCATTACAATGTAGTAAAGATGATGGGGGAGAATTGGTGTGTTGTGAATAGTTCAATCAATCATATATGTAGTGGTGTGTAGTAGTCTGAGCATTACAATGCTAGACATTATAGTAAATTACAAAATTGTGGTAACAGTTCTGCAAAGACAAAAAGATCGTTAGAGAGGTCTCCGGACTGAGCCCGGGGAACCCCCTCCGACGATCAAGTCAGTATTGATCTTATAGTAATGCATTATAACATAGAGTTATGCATTACAATGTAGTAAAGATGATGGGGGAGAATTGGTGTGTTGTGAATAGTTCAATCAATCATATATGTAGTGGTGTGTAGTAGTCTTAGCATTACAATGCTAGACATTATATTAAATTACAAAATTGTGGTAGAGAAGGTATGCGCAAAGTTGGTTGTCCTTTCATCGAATAAGATGGTTTTTGTTTTTAGACTGAAATGTATAATAAAATATGCTCAAACACAACTTGACAAGTGGTTTATATGTGATTTGCATTGCTGCGTTCCAACCTACGTCTCTTTACCATTCCAAGCCATTTCTGTATACTAAGAGTGGTGCATAACTTGCTAATACATTAGATTACTCTCTAGCTATGCATGATAAGTTAGAAAATAAAAACTTTCAGTTTTGTGGACAATTTTTTTTAAAAAACATCAATTTGAACGCGATTTCTGTTTTCCTAGCTTTGTACAATATTTTTGCAGAAAACACGGGTGTTGTCCTCCAATTCAACCCTCATTATCTTTTATGTTCTGATTTGATCCATTATAATTTGTGTTTGCAAGTTCACACCCTGTTCCTGTCCACCTTTTTGTACCAAGTTATTCTTTGGGAAGTGTGCATTGTGTAGATTCTCAACTATGAATATCCATTTTTTGTTTTGTTGTTTATAGCATTGCTATCATCTATATTCCTTGGACTCATTGTAATCCATATATTTCGTACAACATCTTTGAATTTGTAGAATGTAATACTTTTATCCAAAATGATATGGTGTTATGGCTGACTTAGCTTTATTACTGATAGGTACCACATTGATTAGTATTTAGTGAGGAGTTGCGAACAAACCTTTATATTCATTCATTCCTTGTTGATATCTTTGTTTTGTTGTTCTGCAGGCACATGCTGCTTCAGCTGTGCTAAATTTCAGTGAGAATTGCACTCCGGATATCTTGACGCCCTACTTGGATGGAATAGTGAGCAAACTGCTTGTATTATTACAGGTAATTGGTGGAGGACATTTCTATTTATATTTAGTAGCAGAAAAAGATCATATGCTGTTTATTTTGCAATTCGCTGGAAGAGGTCCATTTTGTATAAGTATCCATTAATGATGCCTTTTTGTGCAGAACGGTAAACAAATGGTACAAGAAGGGGCCTTGACTGCTCTAGCATCCGTTGCTGATTCTTCCCAGGTACCCTTACATCGTATAGTATCTAAATTCTAGCATAAAAGGTCTACATTGGATGTCTCACTCAAATGCTTGTGCATTAATAGGAACAATTCCAAAAGTACTATGACGCGGTTATGCCTTATTTGAAAGCTATCTTGATAAATGCAAATGACAAGGCTAATCGCATGCTTCGAGCCAAAGCCATGGAATGCATCAGTTTGGTTGGAATGGCTGTTGGGAAAGATAAATTTAGAGATGACGCTAAGCAGGTATGGTTTATGTTTGGTTTTCATATTCTCGTTTTTAGGTATCAGCAAGTAAATGACAGATAGACCTTTCTATGCTTGTATGTTTTTTATGACTTACTCGTAGATAATCTAATGTCTTTGCTTATCTGTGTGCTAAAATCTTTGCAATATATACCTGCTGCTTAATTTCAATATAATCGTGGTAATGGTTTCTTGATTGTCTGTTAAGGTGATGGAAGTGCTCATGTCGCTACAAGGATCTCAAATGGAAGCAGATGATCCCACCACTAGTTACATGCTTCAAGTAGGTGTTATAATGATTCAAAGTACATTTATGGAATGTTTTTGAATTATTGCTAATCGTCCCTTTTTCATCACTCTTTGTAGGCATGGGCCAGGCTATGCAAGTGCTTAGGACAGGACTTCCTCCCTTACATGAACGTTGTTATGCCTCCTTTGCTTCAGTCCGCTCAACTCAAACCTGATGTAATTATTACCTCGGCTGATTCAGATAATGAGATTGACGAGTCAGATGATGAAAGGTATCATATATTCTTGGTTTAACAAATTTTCATGTGGTCATCCACATTTTATATGTTATAATTTGGTTCAAAACTGAGAGTTGCTTGTTATGCAGTATGGAGACCATCACACTTGGTGATAAAAGAATAGGGATCAAGACTAGTGTTCTAGAGGAAAAAGCCACCGCTTGCAACATGTTGTGTTGTTATGCAGACGAGTTGAAGGAAGGATTCTTTCCATGGATTGATCAGNATGTTCCTCACATTTCATTTTCCCAATTGAATGAGTACACATAAGTTAATTAATTAAATGTAATTATTTGCTGTAGCTATGCCGGAGTTGTTGCGTTCTGCAAAGTTAGCCATTGAGAAAGGGGTTGCTCAAGGTCGCAATGAAACTTATATAAAGCAGCTCTCTGACTACATAGTTCCGGCTTTGGTGGAAGCTTTGCATAAGGTTATAGCATTTCCATTCACAGCATTATTTCTGGTTTATTTTGTGTGTGCACACGCATGTTTGTGCGAAGAAACGTGCTCACTATGATCATTGCAGGAACCGGATACAGAAATCTGTGCAAGCATGCTGGATGCTTTAAATGAATGCATACAGGTTGGTAGTTTTTTCTTCATTAAAACTGTGAAGTAATGCTCATAGTAATGATAGTTTTTATGTGTTTAAACTGCATCTTTCAAATACTCTATGGTTTCAGGTATCTGGATCACTTCTAGATGAAAACCAGGTCCGAAGCATTGTGGACGAGATAAAACAGGTAATCACAGCAAGTTCAAGCAGAAAAACCGAAAGAGCAGAGAGGGCTAAAGCTGAAGATTTTGATGCTGAGGAAGGGGAACTGCTTAAAGAGGAGAATGAGCAAGAAGAAGAAGTCTTCGACCAGGTTTGTCCAGTATTGACCTCAAGTAAAATAATGTCATCTTATTTTATATGTATCTGTGCCTCACTAGTTCGCTGTTTCAGATTGGTGAAATCTTGGGAACATTGATAAAAACATTTAAAGCCGCCTTCTTGCCCTTCTTTGAGGAGATGTCATCATATTTGATGCCTATGTGGGTAAGTACTCTTGCTAATTATCAATCTCACTGGATCTTGTTTTATTTTTTCTGCCAAACTTGGGATTTTTATCGGTAAATATTGAATCTGTTTTTTACTAAATCTAAGGGTAAAGACAAAACAGCTGAAGAAAGGAGGATCGCTATTTGCATCTTTGATGATGTGGCAGAGCAGTGTCGTGAAGCAGCTTTAAAGTATTACGATACATATCTTCCTTTCCTTCTTGAAGCTTGCAATGATGAGAGTCCAGATGTTCGACAGGTCTGCATCATCACTGATTCACTGACCAAGATTTTGTGTGATTGGTTCCTGTTGGCTGAACCATATGATATTTTTTTTTTCAGGCAGCCGTATATGGACTTGGTGTGTGTGCAGAGTTTGGTGGTACTGTTATTAAGCCACTTATTGGAGGTAAATTTGATGACACATAAATAGGGCTGAGCATCGGGCCGCTCCCGACCCGATCCCGACTATCCCGAACCCCGACAAGCCGGAAAACACAAACCGGGTCCCGACCCGATTAAGCTCGGTTCGGTTTCGGGACAGTCGGGACGGGACGGGATCGGTCGGTTTGATCGGTTTTGTTTGTTGTTTTTTGGCTTTCGGCCCGTCCCGACCCGATCCTGACTATCTCGACAAAACGGAAAACACAAACCGAGTCCCGACCCGTTTGAGATCGGTTCGGTTTCGGGACAGGATTCGGGACGGGATTCGGGAGTCGGTCGGTTTTGCTCACCCCTACACATAAACGAGGATTAGCCATTTTTTCGTATTTCTCTTACATTTGCTGACTTGTGTACATTTTGCAGAGGCTCTTTCAAGGCTAAATGTTGTAATAAGACACCCTAATGCTCTTCAGCCCGAGAATGTGATGGCATATGACAACGCTGTTTCTGCATTGGGGAAAATATGTCAGTTTCATCGCGATAGTATTGACTCTGTTCAGGTATGCACATTCTTATTTTACTGATATGTCAGCAACTAGCGATTATTCTAAAACATCAAGGCATAATTCCAGAATTATATGCTTATATGATTACTGTATTGTTTGTCAGATTATTCCAGCATGGTTAAGCTGTTTGCCAATTAAAGGAGATCATATCGAGGCTAAAGCTGTTCACGAGCTGCTTTGTTCTATGGTTGAAAGGTAAGTGGATGGATATTGCCTTCTTTCAGTTCTCCCTCTTTTTATTTTTCTTACATGTTATGCCTCTAAAAATTTGGTTATCTATACTACAGATCTGACATGGAACTTCTGGGACCCAACAACCAGTATATACCAAAAATTGTGTCTGTATTTGCCGAGGTTAGTTGTCATGTGCTAATTATTTTTATTGTCTTAATTAATCACAGGGAAATTTATAAGAAAAGCAATATTACATATGATATATTTGGCTGAAATATTTGGCTTATTCAAGCCGACTTTCTGGTTAAATTTTAACTTTTTGAAAAAAAAAATGATACGAAATTGTGGTTATTTTTGGTGTGAGCACAATTTTTATGGCATTTTGGCTAAAACTGTTTGTAATGTTCCCTTATTCTGAACTTCCACTAATTATATTATTAAGTTATATGTGCCTTGTCCCTTATAACCGGCCTATGTACCCTAGATACCGTACAAATATAACCGGCCTATGTACATAACGGATGAAACAGTTGACTATTTTTCTGAAAGCAACTAAACTAATACCAGAGCATATATTGAGCTTGACAGATGAACTATACTCGTACTAACAACTTGCAATTGTCAACTATAATTCTATCGAACTGTTTGTGTCTCATGTAACACAACATAACTAGCTGCAGCCGTATCTGCTTACTTTTTCAACCCTTTTGAAGAAGTTAATATCCAATTTGTCTGTTAATTAATGGAAACTTGTGTACATTATAGATTCTTTGTGCCGGCAAGGACCTTGCAACAGAACAAACAATTAGCAGAATAGTCAACCTTCTAAGACAACTCCAACAGACACTGCCGCCTGCTGTATTTGCTTCGACATGGCAATCCTTGCAGCCGCAACAGCAACTTGCTATACAATCAGTGCTCACATCGTAGTATTCATCATACATATACACAAGACGGTTAAAAATCCGGCTTCTTGTTCTTGTGGAAACTGCTTTGTTCAGCAAGACATTGGTTTGAAATGCGTCAACACCCATTCTTTGCGCCATAAGATGTTTCTCTACCATTCATTATTCAGCGTGATGTGTGTCATGCAACAACCTCGGATGGGTTGTCTGGTTTAGTGTGAACAATGTGTTGATGGAAAGAAAGTTGAAGTTGCACATTTCTTTCCGTTTTTTTGGTTATATCATGTCTATATTGTACAATTATTGTAGATGTTTGTCATCTGCGGTTGTGAGGTTTCTTTGGGTCGTCAAGAGTTGTCTCGGAAATGCAACTCTAATCAGAGTTTTGGGCTGTATTTCATCATTTTGACAGACTGACATAAATTCATAAACATGATACATTGGTTTCTATAACTTATTTGCCATATTCTTTTAATAGAGTCGATCATATCATCTTTTGCTATAAATTCGTCTTGCAACTATTGTTTCTAGCTAAATTTAGTGTTTTGGATTGCTTATGTTATTATTATTTTTTTGAAGCTGGAACAAGCATTATTGAGTATTTGTGAAACTGCTTCTTTGCTTATTTACAGACTGTTTGTCGTACATACAGTCTTTTCATCGATCTTTGCGGATGCATAAGCATTGACAAGCCCGCCAACGACAGTTGGAACTCTGACAATGATACATGTCTGCCTAATAAACAACCGCTAATTCCTTGAAAATAATATTTGTTGATAGTCAGGTACTGCTTGAGATGTTTAAACAACTATGTTTATAGATAATGTTTTGCACCAGGTGACTAAATACATGCACCATGTATTTGGTGTACCACCTACCCAACTAATATGCTTATGGGTTGACTTACATGTTGGTATAAGATACCAGACACTAATATTATATAAAGTTTTCGTTATGACATTAAGTTTTTCAAGTTAAATATAAATACTTTGAGTTTATGTTTCAAATAAAAAGAAAAGTTATAGTTGAGACTTGAGAGAATCAGGAACATGAATGAGACTGCAGACTACAAGTGTTCAACTGTTCCGACAACTTTGTATGTTTTATGAGTTAACACTTGGCAGATCTTCACTAATTTTTACTAGTATTTAAATTGATGGCTATACAGATATGACGGATGCAATTTAAATTTGAGACTAGTGTTTATGTTACCAAACTAATCACCTCCACATTAGCGCCACATTATCCTTCAATGCATCACTAGACCCATCATCCTTTACCTTCTATTATCATCACCAAACAAAAAATATAAAAATAACTCACCTTTCACAAACATATCTCATAATATACCATACACACTCTCAAAAACCAAATAAGTAACAATATAATACCCCACTTTCTTGGTTTGCAAAAAGCCTGATGGTGCAGACCACCACTATAGTGCATAAAGTTGTGATGATGGGTTACTTTTATGGTGTTTCACGCGCCAAAGGTGAGGTGGTGGACCACCTACCATAAAAAGTAGTATAATATAACTCTTGCAATGCTTTTTGGTTTATATATATACTAGCTTATAGACCCGTTGACACCGGGTTATTTTTTAAAGAAATAGAGAAAATGAGATGAAAAGAAAATTAATAACGTAAACATGTTCGATAAATATATGAAAGAAATAATGAGATAATCCGTCAATAATTGAATAAGCAATTGAGTTTGTTACAATTAAAGTAATAAACACACATGCGTTGGCATGTCCAAAATTGATTGTCTCGAATAACAAATGATTTGTGCGAGCGCCACTCGATTTAATACCCAATGGCCATGACGTGGACACCTAAAATTCCATAGAATATGTAAGTAAAAAATATTTTAATTGATACTATAATATAATTTAGAATTTGGAAAAAATGCGAATACCTCTTATAGTTTGATCATAGACCTTGCAATACTTCTTTGTACACAACATTTGTTGTAGTTTTAGAGACATTACCATCCTGATCACAAACGAAAACTTTCAAACCTTTCTTGCTTTTTACTCGTGAAACAACATACAGTTCTATTAATATATGAAAGAATAATGACATAACGTGAATTATTTGATAATCAATTGAGTTTGTAACAATTAAAATATTAAACGTCCATGCGTTGCCGTCTCCAAATTTGATGGCCTTGAATAGCAAATAACGTCTATGAGCGCTATTCAATTTAATAGTCAATGTCCTTTCCATAAACACCTGATGGTCGATAGCAAATGTCCATTCTAATGTGATAACCAATTTACAACTATGTCAAGCTAATAACATGAGATCATAACCATTTATTTTTGGTAGTCAGTAAGTTATATGCAAGTTCAATGTAAATAATACCAAAGGCTCATTTCTTGTGCCAAAATATATAATTGTATGCTACCGTCACTTTGAATTTATTTTATAAACGCCGTTATTGAAGCCAACTTTGGAAACCATGTGTGCTAAGTTAGTTCTTTTTAAATGATTCATTTTACAAACGCCGTTATTGAAGCCAACTTTGGAAACCATGTGTGCTAAGTTAGTTGTTTTCAAATGGTAAACTTGAACGGAGAAGCCAACTTATACACCCATGAACAACATGTAGACTTCTTCCTCTGTATATCATCAACGTTTAATCTTTTATTGGTTTAATTGGTGTGGAATTGTGAGATGACCATATGGCACAACTTTTAAGTTATATGATGCATTTAATTAGTATCTTATGGAGCAAAGGAATAGCATAATAAGGTTCATGTTTACCAAATTACCGTAAATGTCTTCAAAGGCTATGTTTTTTTCTAAAGTGTCTTTTAAATTAGTATCTTCACATGATTTAGAGCGATACAACTGCTTTAATGGAAGGATCAATTTATGGAACATTATATAAAAAGAAAATGACCACATGTAGGACCCAGTACTTCTAAAAGAGAATGATGATAGAAAGTTTCGAGTGTAAAAAAACGCATTATCCTCTTTATTTGACTCTTCCCTCTGCAGCATCTCCTCTATCATTATCATCCTCAGATTCACTTCCACTTGCTTCTAACAAATAAAAGAAAATATTAAATAGTGTTAATGTTAAAAAAAACATGTGTCATTTCCTATATCATCTTAAATAACAGACATCCAATGAAATGTTACAGATTCTCAGCTCTCAGATTACGAAAGTGCAAGATACAAAGCAGAAATAACACATAAACCACCATCTAATAGAGGAAATTAAAACCTTCAATATACATCATATATTAATTTCTCATATGCAATAATGAACAAATTTCCAAGCTTACACACAAATAAAAATGTACTTTTATTAAATTTAAACAACACCAAAAGAATGTACATTTATCAGTTATCACTAAGGGTTCGGGTCAAACAGGTTAAAATATAAAGCAGGGAAATAAAACCTTTAAAAAAATGCCGGAGGTTTATTATTTACGAACTTCTTAGATGTAAACTACAGTATTGTGACCCATATCAGAAACACAATAACCAATTATAAAAAAAGATGGTAAAAAAGTGTACCCAAGCTGTAAATTGTATGGTTTGTGCAGCGGCTTTTTCTAATTTGTAAACGCATTAGTTACCCATTCAAGAAAATATGACAAAGAATTTGAGGATGAGGCCATATGCTAAAGCATCACCCCACCCTACTGACCTGGCGTCAATTACACCTTTACTCTAAAGTCCGTTTCATGCCCACTACAACCTAAATGGAGCAAATAGTTAGCATGACATCATCCAAAAAGGCTTGATGGGTTTGAAAGGACAAACCTGCTGAAAACCTTCATAACATGTAAAGTCAAAACAAAATAGGCACAAATGATATTGGTTTGACATACACAAATAATATTTCAGACTTTCTTTTCGTTATCATCATCATCATCTTTTTTTTAACAAACTCAAATTACCTGCTGATGTAGCTTTATGCAGAAGCAAACATATAAGTAGTTTTACTAAGCAACCCAGAAACACAACACATGAAATAAGTTTAGTTTCAAGCTACTAATTATTCAAAACTATTTATGATAACTTCACAGAATCTGTTTAAATGTTACAAGACCAGAATGTTATACTTCATTTAGAGTTTCGAGATTCCAACCCAAGCAAAAATCAAATTCCAAGCCTGATTAGTGTAATACAACACACATAATATACATTCAATGAGTTGATATAGACATAAATGTACCTTGATTTTATATCGCAGCCCAGTGAACATCAGTGAACCTTCTTGGACTAAAGTCCAACACTCGTCATCAAAGTTACCATCAATTTCTTAATAAACAGTGCATAACAAAAATGTGAATAGGAAAAGCAACAGAAGTTACCATCAATTTTACCTTTGTATGACCTTCCAACTGTGCCAACATTGAGAGCCCACTACCACAGAACCAGGATTGTAAATTCTCGCACTTCTCGTTATTTGTGCAGTTCTCTGTGTTCCCAGTAACTTTACTCGGACCAGTAATAACTTCTTTCAATCAAGGATCTGAAATATGAGGTAGCATAAATGATAAAAACATATAATATACCCAGTGTTGCAAAAATCGGCCGAATCGGCCGATTAACCGGCGATTAATCGGTAATCGGCCCAGGACCTTGGAGAGAATTCCACGGAAATCGGCCGATTAATCGGCCGAGTCAAGAAAATCGGCCGATTAATCGGTAAAAAATCGCTAATCGGCCCCAGACCGCCTCAGTACCGATTCACGATTTTTGCAACATTGAATATACCACATGAAGATCAAATAAGTCTAATAAACCTACTAAGTTGATATTGAGCTTATAAAAAGTTAGATGTATGAACTGGGAATTGAGCGGAAGTTGCACGGTAATTTCTGAAATATGCTTAATAAAGAATGCCACAATAATATGAAGTGGCTCAGTGTGTATAAGTAGACTCAAATGAATCAAGTATAATAGAATTTTTTGCACAGGTAAAGGTACACGTTACTATTATGTTTTAGTAATCCCAGAGCACCCTTTCATAATAGTTACTTGTCGTATTCGATTGCTCGGCTTAATGGCATAATGATCTGGCTACTGTAAATCTTGTAGGCTGCATCCCAGAAAACCCATGCAGGTTAGATTTGAGTGAAGCTCCTGAAAAGGGCATAAAATGTTATAACTCAGAATAACAAAAAAAATGCATACATGTACAATCGAAACCATACTAACAACTTGATTTTATAACCTGGTGCATCTTCAATTATATCATCATTTCATAATATACACCCCAACATGTCTGAATTATGTGACCCAACATAAACTAAAACCCCCAATACAACCAAGCATTAATTAAAAATAAGCATTGGCCCTTATATCATTACTACATAATTCAATAAATCATGTTAATAAGGCATGTAATGATCATATTCTAAGCTGCAAAGAGGGTTGGATTTAGTGAATCTTAATCCATGTAAGTAGTTACAGGATCTTAGAGTAGAAACAATGCTAAATTAACATATAAAATTTAATAATGCTATACGGAATCGAGCTAACGACATCAGCAAAATGGGTATGAACTTGTTCCAATACAGCAAAATGGGTATGAAGTTGGTCCAATACATGAAAATAGGTTGTAAAATATGGACCATTCTTTCAAAATAGGCAAGAACCCGTCAACACAAAAGCTTAGATTAAAACATATATCCAACACTACCTCTTCCTGATGACATTTGCAAAATCAGTTTGTTAACATGTGAAAGCTTTAGCACACATTGTTTTACAACAACGGGCACCAACTACATAATCTAAACACACAATCTAATGTAACCAACTACTAACTTAGAAACATGGATCATCATACATGAACCAATAATTAACTGATATTAAAAGCAGATATTTTGATACTGAAGTTGAGAAAGTTTACAACTTTACCTTCTTAACATAAAAAGCAAACTAATTAGCTACAAAAAACTAACCCGTCCTAATCAAAGAACACATAATTGCGCCTCACTAAATATAAAAAAAGTCACATCAAGATGAAAGAACATAAATAAAGAGTGGACATTTAAAAAGTCACCCATTTTCACCTCACTAACAATGTAATGGTAATACTAAGGTTGCAACCTATTGTAATCTATACCCCAAATGCTTATAGTATGGCAAAAACGAATTACCTTTCTCTTAGATATTTCATCGAACATCTTTCATGTGACCTACAAATCACATACCTGTGTTAAACAACATAATAAGTGAATCAAAAGTATCAAAATCTAAATCAAGCATATTGGAAAAACAAAGTAATGTACCTATGTTATTAAAAAAGTTTCGGACAATAATCATAAAAAATTTAATAAAAAAATTAATAATGATGGATACAAATATGCAACAACATACCTGAAAATTCTGATCTCCCTACGAATCTTCGGTCGAATTGATCTGAAACAAACAGCACCAATTGAAACCCATAAATCTTCCAAAATAAAAAACTGAAATGGAAAATCTATAACTAATGATTTGGGCAGCTTTGTCCTCTAACAATAGCTACCCATAACTAATGATTTTGGCAGCTTTGTCCTCTAACAATAGCTACCTATAACTAATGATTTGGGCAGCTTTGTCCTCTAACAATAGCTACCCATAACAAACGATTTGTACAAAAAAAGAACAAATAACAAAATTAAGGAGAAGATTGAGAACCTATTAGAAAGGGAAAAAAACCTCATTGAGTTGGATTCGACTGACTTAGGGTTGATGATAATCCTTGAATCAAACATATATAGACCAATTGGTAGGTTATTTTTGGATGTTGTTTTAATTGCATTGAATTTGATTGCTGAATTGAAACTGAAAATTGAATACTGATTGAGCGTATAGAGGAAGATTCGTTGAACTCATGAACTTGAAACTGAAGGAGGAGCGTTTTAAATTAGGGTCCGGTTGTTTTTGAATTAATGGATGACGCTCCTCCATTAAAGAGTTTACAAAAATAACCCAATTGACCACTATTTGACTTTTAGAAAAAAAGAATGCATTGGAGTGCTTGTACATTTGGTTTAATTAAGGAATTTTAGAGGTGTAATTAATTTTATTTTTTAATGTTCCTGCTTCATGGCGCTTGTACAAAACCTTATTTTATTAGTTAGTATAGATGAGAAATGATATTTCTTTCTACTACATCTTTTTACTCATGTTTTTATTCAGATAATTCAGACAAGCGTTAAAATAGACGGTTTGGATGTAGAGAGATAATGAGTGGAGAAAAAACATATTATATTATTGTGTGTAGGAGGATATGTATAAATATAATGTAGGAGGATATAACAAAACTCTTTAAATATAATATACTAAACTAAAAGGGTGTTTCTTTTCTACTTAATGAGTGAGCACAGACTCTTATTTCCTTTTATTGGAAAGACCCTCGAGAACCTCTCTCTCACAAATAAGTGGCTAAACTTGACATCACTCCAAACTACTTAATTTAAGAAACACCCTTTACCATTAGTAAAAAATCAAACAAATTGTTATAACTGATAGAATGAACGTTGACATTTTAATCATGGTGGGGTACGTGGATATGAGTACGAGTAGGTTTGAGCAACAAGGATAAGTGCTTGGTTATGTACTTGGGCGTGGCTATATTAAGAGCGAGTTTACATAATAAGCTTGTAAGAGCTTAAACCTTTTAAGGAAATTAATTTATAATATTAGTTTTGTTCATCTCAAATACGAATTCGTTTATTAGCTACAACTTGTCGTAAGCTCAAGCTAAGTAGAACTAAGTAGAGCTTGTAATTAGCCAAATTATCTAAATACTAGTCAAAATATATATTAAATTTTACCTCAAACTAACTCGTCAATATAACTCTAACTTTCAGCTTTTGATATAGACTCGAGCACCTTTAACTAATTTGCCAAACACACTAAGTACATCCAACTTTCGGGATTTTTTAAACCTTATTTTCATATTTGCATATTTTATCAAAATAAACTTATACGCGTATGTATAAATACACGTAGACATAAATTCATAACTCTAGTAGGGGTCATTTGATCCTTCCATGCCCCTTTGCTAATACACATGTTGGTCTTTTGGCCCGACTTGACTTCCTTTTTGGAATTAATATTGCTAGTTTTTTATGTACAAGAAAACAATGGCTCATTTAAGGATACTTAAGTACATAGTTAGGCTATTTTTTATTACAAAATAAAAAAGCAATCTTTTTATATTTCTAATTATGTCATGAAACCAGCTCCATTACATTACAAAAGTAATAATCAACTTCGTTTTGGATGATTACAAAATATATTATATTTTACTCAATCTTTAATTACTTAATTTGAAATTATATATTGGATTTAAGCTCTTGCTGGTGTAGGAAAAAGGAGATGCTTTTGGATGAAGCATGCCAAAAAAAGATTCCTGTGTAACACGTCAGCTAAAATTATTTTTCAATGGCAAGTTGAGTTTTCTCCTAGATTAATTTTTTATTATTATTTAACTATTTTTGCAATAAAGTTAATTTTTGTCTCATGTGAACAGGTAACCAGTCTCAATTATATTCCCTAATCCCTTTAATTTTTAAATTTTGGACATTAACTAGTATAATTGTGATAAAATAACAAATTCAAATGTTTGAAACAATCCAAAATAGTTGAGACATTAGAAAAAGAGAAATGATACATGGACCTAAAAATAGACCTAATTGTGGACCTAAAAACATGTGGCATGATCCTGATGGCTGCAGACAGGGACCCACTTATTTAACAACCCATCAGGATCATGCCACATGTGTTTAGGTCCACTTTTAGGTCTATTTTTAGGCCTATGTATCATTTCTCTTAGAAAAATCAATATCATTAAAGGGAGAGTTTTTATTCAAATTGATTTACAATCCTAATAATTGAGGGGTTGTAAATGAATGTTAATTTACTAAAGTTGTTCTTAAAGATTGAAAAGAACACACTAAAGTTGTACATAAGTTCATCTTTACATTCCATAGATTAGCAAGTTTGAATAGAACAATGGTTCTTTGGACTTTCAGGTTTACAAGCTTTTCCCTTCAACACATCAGCTCCACATAAGGGTGGAGGGTGTGGTTATGGATTTTCTTTCGACACATCAGCTCCACATTAGTTTTTTCTCTTTCCAAAATTTTTCCTTCAATTTTCCGTCAACCATTGCAGCACATTCTCTCTCTTTCATAAATTTTTTTCTAATTTTTTATCATTTAAAAATACCCTCAAAACACAAATACACACACAATACAATAAAATACTAATTTCTCACTGTTGTCTCTCTCTTCTTTTTCATACGGGACTATACTCCCGCTAGGCTTCTATTTTTAATGGTCCCTTCCTTTCTGTTTTGTTTTCTCGTAACCCATGCAATGGTTTGCTTCAAGGAAAACTATTTTCCCTGGTCTTTTCCTTCACCACACCCCCATACACTAACCAATTCTATTGATGTTTTGAATCAAGCTCATTTCATGAACAGTAAAGTCCTAATCATTTGACATACTCTTCGCACTGCACATTCTTTTCATATCCATCCAAATCCTATTTGTATAACCACATCGAAAAAAATAGATGCTCATGGCAATCATTGCATCCATTACACAAAGGACAACTTAGATTCACGTTATTACTCCTTCTCATGACTTTATCTTGAGTTTGTAATCTCTTCTGTATAGCCAGCCAAATGATAAAGGAGTATTTGGGATTACATGGCTAAACCAAATTGCTCTGCTCCATTGTACAATTGGACCCTCTTGCCTCAAATCATGCCATACATTCTTCATTTTAAAAGGCTTAGTTGTCCCATTATTAGATATCAAACAGGTTTTTCATCTTGTGTTGGTCCCGTTTTTTGGCAAAACGACAATATGTTTGATAAGATAAAAAAAACAAGCTTTACATAAGACCTATTTGACACTAATAACACCATTCATGCTTTTCAGCATTTATAATTCTTATTAGAAATAAATCAAAAAATTACACGGGATAGTTGCGGAACACCATCCCAATTGAATGACAAATGAAATTCTACTAGAAATGAATCAAAGCTTGCTAGTTTAGCTTATAATTAAAGGAGAGGAGGATGCTATAACTATAATAATACATTTGTATTATTTTTTGTATATAGAATCTCTAACTATCTTTCTTGGCAAACAATACATATATATGGTATGGGAAAGTGATGTAACATGTTGTAGTGGGTTAGGAGTCAAGCATTTAGTAGAAGAGTGTATCTTCCATATAATGCTTTCATATGCAGCTTCATTTTTTAATTTACTTAGTGAATACTATTCACTCTTTTATCGATTACTTTTGTACTTGTTTGACTTCTATGCAAAAGTGTTTTCCTTCTGCTTTAATGAAGTTCCTCCCAATAATTTATGTCTTGACTAAAAGAGTGTATATTCAGTCAGTGAGACTATGTCGGATCTTACTGTCTCGAATGTTGTTTTTCAGTTCGGTTACTTTACTCGCTGATACCGCATCAGTGGGGCAAAGTGTTTCGTCAGATAGTCATCGACATCCCTAAAGCTAGTTGTTGAGTGACCTTTTATAGAAAACTATCTGTTTTCATACCAGAGATTAAATTTAACTTGGTCTATTTTATGTTAAATATTGACAGAAACAATTGGGCAAACTTTTGACCTAACATTTTGTGTTGTCACATTTAGGGTTTGGATAGAATTCAAGACATGGAATTTGTTCTGCCATTCCCCAGGCCGTAACAAATCCCTATTCTGAATCAAATCACCAACAATATTATATTCTCTTAGCCTTACCTCTGATATGTCATTTCTTGATATAAACTCACTGAGAGGACCATGTATACTCCATTTTTCATACCATGCAAAGGCTAGTCTTTCATTCCCAGTCTGATACACAATATGGGGTTTAACTTTTGTCTCCAAGTGCTATTGGGTGTTTCTTTTCCATTTAATGAGTGAGCCAAAACCCCTATTTCATCTTATTGGGGAGGTATAAAAAAAAATTCTCTCTCTCAATTAAGAGGATAAAATAGATGTCTCTCAAACCTACTTAATTTCAATGTTGCAAAAATCGGCCGATTAATCGCCGATTAATCGTTAATCGGTTATACACCTTGTTGATTTTTGAAAATCGGTGAAAAAATCGGCCTGGGCAAAAAAATCTGAAAAAATCGGTCAAAAATCGGTCGAATCGGCAAAAAATCTGCCGAATTGGTCAAATTTTAAAAAATAAAAATGTATGCATTCTACTTAATTTGGAGATCGTTTATTTCACTTATAACATACAATGGGCCTCATAATCAGAATTGAAGCCTTTTATTGAGGTTTGGAAACATAGTAGGCTTGGAATCAGTTAAGATCTTTAGTTTGCTCTCCAGAAATACTCAAAACATGCAGGAAATGCTAATCCGATTAATCACCGATTAATCCCGCCTTGGCCGATTAATTGCTGCAGGGTGGTCAACCGTCCGACTACCGATTCACGTTTTTTTGTAACATTGCTTAATTTAGTAAACAACCCCAAAGTTTTTCCAATCTGATACATAAGTTAACACATTCATGATACATTAGTAGCAACGCGAATATGAAGTTTGAATATAGATGTTGCACAATCGGATGTTCATTGACGGATGTTATGAGAAATAGGGTTTACGATGATAGAGTGTGGTGAAACCAGTGATGCTTTGATCATACAAGTGTTGAAGTATGACAAATTCGTATAAAACAACACAAATATGTAGCACCGTAATTAACATCAAATGTGCAAATTGAACTTGTTTAGCTCATATACTTCAAATACTTCCATCACATTTCATCAAAAGAGTACAAAACGAACATTGATTACACGATCACCAACAATAGGAAAGGACACAAAAAATCTAACCTCATTAGTCAATCTAAGATCTAACCTTAGTCATTTGTGAAGATCTTTTTCACACGGAATGACAGGAATGTAAGTAATAAATAAAAACAATAATAAACAAATATGACCCTGAAAAAAAAACAAGCAAGACTCGATAATCTTTATTGTTGATGCCAAGTAATTTAGCTTTGAGGTTTACTTACTTGTCGAGGACACCAAAATCTACGATTGACATCTATTTCTATCCACGACGAACTTGTAAATTTTCTCGACCCACAAGTACACTTGAATCATGGTCCAAGTCGTAAGTTTCCATGAAATCTTGACCGATTGGGAGAACGCCGAAGAAAAATTAGAGTGATACTTAGAAGTACGTCGTTAACCAACAAACGTTTTATTTGTCTCCTAAACCAATTTGCTAATAACTTAAGAGGTATGACTCATTTACAATGTTATTTTACGAAAGAGAGCCAAAGAGATGTCATTAGCACGGATAAAATAATTGAGATGTTCTTATCGTCTTAAAGACTTCTATTAAGATACAAGTTTAGTGACGTCTTACATAATTCAGTCTTACAAGCTTACATAGCTACATCCAAATTGTAGTATTTAATCATTTAGGTCGAAAAGGCGATTTTTGTCCTCGAGTGCTAGTTTGAGTTTCAATCAATATTCCCATTCATTTTTATATGTTGTACTTGAATTATTTCGAAATGAACATCAGATTTCGTTCAAATTGATTTAATGATTGGTAGAACTACTCTACTATAAAGAGATTATGATCATATGGCATGCATACAAACACATTGATTTCTTTGTAAAGTATCATAGTATATATAGATCACTTATAAATCTAGTTTTGTGATTGAAGATATATCATTCATTGGATGTTTAATGTTTCGGTTTTGTTGGTTTATTTAATTGAACCATAAAGAGGTCTTAGTATCATTTTAAGGATCCAATTTCCTCAACAACCCTAGTATCATTTCGATTTTCGAAGATCTTTCACTTAGTCTTTGAATCAAACCAATCATCCAAATGAAATCTAGCTTAGATCTCACACACCTTTTGGAGAGACTATCGAAATCTACTTAACCAACATTAGTTGTTGAGCACAATATCATATCTACAACCGACGACAGTTTTCCTTAAGTTTTAGAAGAACTGTCGTATACTTGTATCTAATCGGATCATGGCACCAATGAATCAATGATCATAATGGGAGTTAGGAATGTTGCAAACAAATCAGTTTTACTTGTGTGCTTCAAGATGATATATGTTATTCAAACTTAAGATAGTTGGATGTATGTCATTGGTATAAACTAATAGTCGAAACTTTTAAGTTTTTGTTTGACATTTCAACAAGCTAACGTAATACATTCTAGAAAAATATAAATTCAAAACGAATACTTATTAAATATTTTGGTAGAAAAAGGCATTTTTTGTCCTCAAGTGGCAGGTATTTGTCTCGATCAAATACCTCATTACTTTGTTTGATGATAGAAAAATAAAATAAAATAATACTCAATACGACATTATTTTTTAAAAAAATTTCAAAAATGAATTATTCGATAACTTATATTCATAATATAAAACCTTTGAAACTATAATCTTTAACAAATATTGACACCATTTTTTTTTAACAAACAAGAAAAACTACCTCTAATCCTTTTAGGATTCTGATAGTTTTTCGACACACAAATCTCTTGATCACATCAAAACACACATATAAAAAAGTGTGACGACTAGTACAGTTTAACGGTCAATATGTTTGTAATAACTTATTTCCGCACGAAAAATACAAGGCCGTCTGAATCGACAGCTTCCAAAATGATCGGAAACATATTATATTCATATGATCATATCAAATCGAATTGGATTTGCATAAGTTTTATAATAGTTAGAAAAGAAAGGAGTGGGAGGCAAGAGCAGGCCTTCGTGATGGCAACTTAGGTTGTTAAGTTGACCAAGTATGGTTCTTAATTACCATTTGACAACAACATCCAATCACCTTTGAGATCCAAGGTTATATTTTGTATTTAACTTAGTTTTTAATGTCATTGTGATTTACTGTTTTTGTCTTTGGAATATAAGTTTCGTAAAACATGTATTGTGAATTTTCAATATGACAAAAACAAACGTCTAGCTAGTTACTTGTCAATCTAAGACGTACGTATCTCTGCAACATGTATCAATTCTCGAGAGCGTTTGTGGATTCAAGGTTATATCCTACATACTCATATAGAGGTTGTGGGTTTGAGTCTCGTTTGAAACACGCATGAGATATTATACGACAAAGTAGGTATAAAGTAGGTGGGTACGATCTTATGTTCCTTAATGAGATTAAAGCTAGAAATACCAAGAAGTCTACTTCGTATAAGTCATTTTTAAGTATAGTGAAAGAGATTCAAGATTACTTCAAATCCTTTTTAAGTATGCAACTTACGACTTCTACAAGTGAACTCGACCATTCGAAATATGCAAAAAGATCGACTACCTTAAAAGAGACCAACATTTTCCGACTTCAGAATAAACGAATTCCATCCCATAATGTTGTAATAACGCGTAACACAACGTTAATAAACACATACTCAATCTCATCATGTCTCATAAAGTTTAGTTCATTAAAAAAATCAGACATGTACCAATCATACATGACGTTAATGACATAGTGCCCACTCCTAATGTATAAACATTGTTAAATCAGTCAAGACTTGCTAGCCATGACTCCTTAACCCCTATATAAACCTCCTTATATCAATCCATCACAAATAAGTCAAACCTTCAAATAAATTTCTTCACCTATAGCAAAAAACAAAAATGGAACTAAACTTCCAAAATAACAACTATGGATTTTCTTCTTCATCTTCAACTTCATTGGCCAAGAAAGGTCGATATAGTAACACGAACGGTCGAAACTCAAATAGAACCAAATTTGTTGGAGTCAGACAGCGCCCATCAGGAAAATGGGTGGCAGAAATAAAAAACACCACCCAAAAAATCCGGATGTGGTTAGGTACTTTTGACACCGCAGAGGAAGCTGCCAGAGCGTACGACGAAGCAGCTTATTTACTCCGTGGTGCCAATGCCCGAACCAACTTTATCCATCATGTACCCATTAATTCCGCTCTCTCTCTCAAAATCCGAAACTTACTCAACCACAAGAAATGTTTAAGACAAAACTCTATCAACTCCATCAACTCAATCAACAAAACTAACACCAACACCATCAAGACTCAAATAAGCACACCCGAAGTCCCTAAACGCGCTTCTGTGGCTTGTACGGTAAAAGTCAACACTGCCAAGATCGAAACTTTTTCATCTGGGTATCAAGGAAATGAGGTTTTCGAAAATGGGTATAAGCCAGATTTAACCAATTGTCTCTCTAGTGTTGAGACTGCTGATTCAAGTGTTGGTTCTTGTTATGAGCTAGAGTCAAGTGTACCATTTAATATTGGAGCTGAATTTGATGGGTTTGACTTAGGCCCAATTTCCAAAAAGAATGATCAAGATTTAAGTACAAGTGATTTTGAGAGAATGAAAGTTGAAAGACAGATATCAGCATCATTATATGCAATGAATGGTGTTAATGAATATTGGGAAAATGTTCTTCATGATTGCCCTGACAATACTTCTTATTGGGATCTACCAATGTTGTCACAGATGTTTTGCCCAATTACTTAGGATTTTGGTAAAACAATTTATATATTTTATTTATTGGAATTATGTTTAATAGGTGAATGATTATTACTTGGAAGAATTAATGAAATGAGTACAAGTATGTTTTCTAGAGGTGTAAGTTTAGGTTTTAATGGTACGTGAGTTACCCATCAACTTAGAGGTTGTGGGCTCAAGCCTCGCTGGAGGCATTTGTAAGATATATTGCGAGATAGGTGATGGTTTGATTTGGCTTTGGATTAATGCCGCCATTTTTTGTTTCAACTATATGGTTTGTACCTTATGTTTGGATTTTTTTTGTGAAGTCCGATATTAAACCCCGAATTGATGACCAAACCTAAACCGCATATTTAATATATATTTTCTTTATTATTCCGTATTATCTAAAAACTGACTTTTGGAATTTAGAATGAATAATCTATTTAGTTGGTTAAACATCGAATCAAATTACATTGTCAAGTTGGGTTGGTTCGGGATTAATGCGGCAATTTTGTTTTGTAAACGTTTTAAACCTTATGCAGTTATGCTTGGACATTTTTTTGTGAAGTCCGATGATAAATGAGGTCGATAAAACCAAACCAAAACCGAATAAAATATGCTAGAAGTTTGACTCGTCCAAATAAACACTAGCTAGTTCCCGATTTCTATTTAGGTGCTAAATGAACTATTTTTAACATATGCTAACACCAAATATAATATACTACCTCCGTCCCACATTAGTGTCTACTATGAATATTTTAAGTTTTTTTCTTCAACTTTAACCTTAAATATATTTGTTTATGTTATATAATACTTAATGAAATTATATAAATGAAAACACATTTAAAAACTTAATCAATTCATATATCTTACATCAAATATTACTATATAATACGAACAAAACTATTTAAAGTCAAAGTTAAATAAAAAAGACTTTAAAAAGTCATAATGTATGATGGAGGGTACTGTTTTATTAGGTACCAAATGAACCATTTTTTTCATTAAGTATTAGGAGTTTGTTTTAGTTTTTACGTTTGGGTCATTGCATGATCAATTCAGCAAGTTATATTGGTGACGTGACATTACAATTTTTTTTAAGGGGCATTGCATATATATCCTTGCAAAATCTCAAAATTGTATATATATCCAACTTAAAATTGTAATTATCATTCCAAAGGCTAAAAAATTACATATATATCCAACTTAAACTTATAATTACATACATATCGTTCTTAAACCTTAAATATGTCATACTTACCCAAATAACTAATTTAATTTTACAACTCTAAAATACACGACAACTATAATTTAAAAAAAAAAAAAAATCTTAAATATGTTTTTCCTTTATTTATAACATGTTGGCAGTAGTATATATGCTTTCATTGTAAACATATTTTATCTATGATGTATAATATATAACAAACATGATATATTTGATACGTTTATTTTATGTATTTGTATTATATAAGAGATAAGGTGAATTTTTTCGTGAGGTTAAACATTGTATATTTTTTTTGGCTAAAGGGTTACACTGGTAAAATAGGTTAAACATTGTCTTGATATATTGTTTATTGTCATCTACTTCATTTGAACCTTAGGACACCGTACCCTTGAAACAAATATAGTTGTTGCTATATTTAAAATTATAATTACAATAACATTTAGTTTATAATTATACACTACTACAAAAATGGACATAGAGCCCGGTTGAAAATGGAAAACAGGGCTCTAATAGTTTTCTTCTAATAGTGTTCTAGATAAAGCCCGGTTTTGTAAAAGGAATCATGGATCTATACTAATGTTTTTTTTACCATAGAGCCCGGTTTTGTAAAAGAAACATGGCTCTATATCCTTTTTTGAAACACAGAATCCTTTTAGATCCCGTTTTTCACTAAAACGGGGCTTTATTAAGGGGTCTCTATTTTCCAATATGTAGTAGTGATATTAAATTATTATTTTGATATTTATGATACATTAAAGATTTTGAAAAGACATACATGCAATTATGAAAGTTTAGAAAGAATATATATGCAATTATTAAGTTAAGTTAGATATATATATATGCAATTCTTATGCTTTTGAAAGGATATATCTTATCTTACTATCTTATAATGGAGGAAGACCTACTTAAATTAGAAACTCTTAAAATTCAACAATCCAAATTCTAAGTTATAAAGCTAAAAGTACAAGTAATTAAAACACATTATCTACTCCCTCCGTCCCAAAAAAAGTGTCCACCTTAGTATTTACGTTTGTCCCAAATAAGTTTCCAGTTTTTATATATGGACAGTAATTATGACTGGTTTTCGTACTTTATCCTTATAATTAAAACTTGCATTAATTACTCATTTTTTATTTATATACTAAACGAGACATGCAGAACCCATGCTACGCACGGGCTAAGAATCTAATTGTTAATCATGTATTCTTTTTGTATATTGGTGAGTGTATACCTTAATTTATTGTTTAGTATGTTGTATGAAATGTTTTAACTTTCTTGTATAAAAATTTAAAAGTGTTTGATGTTGTTTTGGTTTTGTGGTGTTGTATTTTATATATGGGCTTTTGGTTATTAAGTTGTGATGGTTTTGTTTCTTTTAGCCTATTACTTATTTGCATGATAAAAAAAATAGTTTTGTTTCTTTTGGTATATTACTTAGCTTTAAAATACTTTTCCATTAGATGGTTTTTGCATGGTAATATAAAGCACACAGAGTCTATCTAATTGGTCATAATTTAATGTGCGTTAAATATTTTATTTATTAAGTTTGTAAGTTAAAGTTTGTGTAATAATGTATATATAATAATTCCACATAAACTGTATAAAAATCGTTACAAACCTTTTTAGCTTCTTCTCATTTTTTTGTAAAACTAATCTCATTGAAAATTAACAATGTAGTCTAACTAATATTAATAAATTTTTATCAATAAACTCAATTCTAAATAGCTAACTAAATGAATATTAATTAACACACTATTAATAATTCCTAAAACCTTTGGACTTCACTATTATGTCTTAAACTTAATTTTTTTAATTTACAAATGGGTTTGAGCAAAAATTATGTACTTTTTCTTTTATATTCATTATTCAAGTTGCATGCTTACATAAACTAATCATGCTAAAAAGTATCATTTAATCATTCAAATGTTGCTTTACATACATGCTCGTGCATATTTTCTTTAATCAATTCGCACATGTGAGCTACATCAATAGAAAACACACATAATTTACTTGTATATGAAAATGCATTAACATAATACATATATCTATATATATTGCATTAGGTTAAATTATCAATTATTCTTGCAACCTTTTCAACTTCATCTCAATCCATAACTGACTTTTAATTCTATACTAATTACTAAATATCATGTGATAAATTCCGGCAAGCCTTGCACTTCCATCTCGATGTTGTATATATTTCACATTAAATGCACCGATTTTGTTTTTCGATAAAAGTTTAAACTTTTTCTTATGTTTAAAACTCAACTTTTTTTATTTGATATTATAATTTACAAACGGATTTAAGAAAAAATTATGTATTTTTTCATTTCTATTCATTACTCAATGTGATATTTTTAATATGTCGTATTTTGCTATTATGGCAAACTCATTTAATGGGCGTAAATATTGGTTTCTCACTAATGATTCTACATATAGAAAAAGAAAACACTTTGCGATGCGCGGACCTTCTTCGTTTCAATAATAATTCAATTGCACATGATAAATTCATTCTAATATTTCTCAAAGAGTATTCGAAAGTAACTACTTACATAAACTAATCACGCTAAAAAGTATCATTTCACCATTTAAATGTTGCTTTACATACATGCTCGTGCACATTTTCTTGAATCAATTTGCACATGTGAGCTACATCAATAGAAAACGCACATAAATTACTTGTATATGAAAATGCATTAACATAATACATATATCTATATATATGTTTATCTATAACAATCACCTAAATATGTAAGAAACAAAGAAAATAGTTGGTATCCCAATCTTTGGTTCCATTTATCTGAGCATGCATGATCTTGTGTGATTTTTATGGTACCTGCGTATGATAACTAAATTAAGAAAAAAAGGAAGACCGAGTTAATTACAAAGATCTAAAAGATGTGTGAATCATCTCCAAAATGTTGCAAAAGAGAATTTACATACCGATACCAATAATCAAAGATCTAAAAGATGTGTGAATCATCTTCAAATATACATACTAAATGTGATTTTGGCCGGTTTATATAGGCATGAATTAGGTTAAATCATTAATTATTTTTGAAACCTTTCACAACCCTTGCACTTCATCTAACCGACTTTTAATTCTATACTAAATGTCATGTGATCAATTCGGGCAACCCTTGCACTTCATCTCCTTTCATGATTGTCTAGTTATTATGAGGCTGCATTGAATTTCGAGCATTAGCTATCTTGTACTCTATGCAACTACTAAACGACTCCAACTTGTTTCTAACTCTAAAAACTCTATCATCATAACTCCACATTAAATTTAGGGACTGAATCTTATAGTATTATAGATATGAAGGTAAAAATGGTTTTTTATCAATCAAAACTAGCATTAATTACACATATCTTAATTTTTCATTTTTTGTTTGTGGAGACGGATGGAGTAACATTAAATACAATTACAAGTTCTTAAACTCAAAGTACTACTAATTCAACATTGCTTATTATATTAAGAAATACAATTAAAAAAATAAATTAAAACACAATTAATGTGGTCAAGATATTTAATGTAGTCAATTAATTAGCTGCTGATTAATAAATACAATTAAAACAGTTATTAAAACGCCACTTACATAAGAAATTTATCAAGCATATTATACAACTAACTCAAACACAATTATTAAATGTCACTAATACAAATAATAAAGTACATTATACAAATATTTAAGTCTGAATGGCCAACGGGCCAAAAGGCTCGAGCTCGAACGGGCACAGGCCAAATGGGCTCGAGCCCGAATGGGCACGTAATAAACTAAATTCTTGATATCCGTAAATTTAAATTGTAAAAAAAAAAAAAAAAAAAAAAAAAAAAAAAAAAAAAAAAAAAAAAAAAAAAAAAAACATAATAAACTAAAATACATGATTCACCAGAAAATTTATTTCAGGGTACCCGCCGCTGCAACGTGCGGGTACCCTGCTAGTATACAATTATAAGTTTAAGTTGCATATATATGCAATTTTGAGCTTTTGGAAGAATATATATCCAATTGCCCATTTTTTTATAACACGGGCTTTTATTTAATTTATGTCACCATTTGATCATTTTACTTTCCATCTTATTATATAAAAATTTATAAAAAGATATGAGATACTATCAAGGCTTAAAGCCATAAATTACCAACATACTTTCTAAAATTTTCACATGTTACCAATATGGTATGTAAAAGCTCATTATTACCATCCAAACTTTCAAATTGTGAACAATATCACCATTATCACCCTCATAAGCTTGCATCGTTAGTCCTTTTTACCAACGGTCGTTAGTAATTAACTGAAAATTTGGTTTTCTTATGTTTTCGTACGTTTTTACACGTTTTTGTCCGTTCCTACACGATTTCGTCTATTTTTACACGGTTTTTGTCCGTTCTTACATGCTTTCATCCGTCTATACATGTTTTCGTCTGTTTTTAGACGTTTTTGTTTGTTTTTTCACGTTTCGTCTTACAGTTTCCGTCCGATTTTACACGTTTTCATACGTTTTTGCACATTTTCGCTCGTTTTTACACCTTTTCATCCGTTTTTACACGTTTTCGCCCGTTTTTGTCCGTTCTTACACGTGTAAAAACGGGCGAAAACGTGTAAAAACGGATGAAAAGATGTAAAAACGAGCGAAAATGTGCAAAAACGTATGAAAACGTGTAAAATCGGATGGAAACTGTAAGACGAAAACGTGAAAAAACAAACAAAAACGTCTAAAAACAGACGAAAACATGTAAAAACGGATGAAAGCATGTAAGAACGGACAAAAACCGTGTAAAAACAGACGAAATCGTGTAGGAACGGACGAAAACGTGTAAAAACGGACGAAAACATAAGAAAACCAAATTTTTAGTTATTTACTAACGACCGTTTGTAAAAAGGACTAACGATGCAAGCTTATGAGGGTGATAATGGTGATATTGTTCACAATTTGAAAGTTTGGATGGTAATAATGAGCTTTTACATACCATATTGGTAACATGTGAAAATTTTGGAAAGTATGTTGGTAATTTATGGCTTTAAGCGTACTATCAAATATACAGAGTAGACGGTTCGTAACTTTTTGCTGATATTATTGTCACTTACAAATCTCAGCTCTATAGAATTGTGATTTGTTTGTTACCTAAACTTTTAATTATTTGTTTGTATCACATTTTTTAAAATAAGGATACATATTTTCTTGAAATATCAAATAATACCTAGCAATAACGTATATAAACTGAAAACCTAACTATATAACGAATTTACTGATATGAGAAAGACCACTGGTATATAAACGAAATAAATAATCGAATCAAAACGTGGCCAAAAAGCAAACCAATAGTGGAAGGGATTCTAGAATGAGAATTACCATCTAGTTGTATTAATCTATATTATATCTGCTAAAAGATTCAGTCCCACTTAAAAAATATGTTATTTCACTACAAAACCAAATTATGGGTTGCAAAAGGATGCAAATGTGCGTTTCGTTTTCATATATACCTTCACATTCAATTCAAATACTTATTAGTATTAACTTGAATCATAAAGACTTACATTTACATTATGAAACATATGAAAACCAAACGATGATTTCTAAGTTACATCTCTTTTGCCTTCCATCAGTTACAAGTTACAACATACAAAAACATTCATATAATGCCATTATACAAGGACTTTCAGTTGGAAACTTGGAATAGTTAAGATATGTGTTAATTGGTTTCTTTGTTGTTTCACACGTATTTTTTTTTCTTCAATTGCAATAAGCCAATAACTTTATCCACATGACTTATACCATACATTGAACATTTTTTTTTTTCTTTTTCAGGCAAGAAGTATTTTAGAAGAAACAACAGTGGAGTGCCCATCTTCTCTTAATCGTAAGTCTCCAGTATAGAATGTATTTTCTGAAAGAATATTCTAAATCGTCATTTTTTCCCAAGGTTGAAGCATGTACAAATGACGGTGACACTTTAGAACTTAGAGTGCTTATTCTATCTTATTTGTAAGTCTCATAATTTGATTCTACATGAGCTTAATTAGTCGTTTTTGAAAGAACATGTCTCAAGAATTTTTATTCTGGACCATTAGTATTAAACTTTTATGCAAATTGTAAGAGAATTTGATTATTGTTTGTGATTTTATTAGTGCTTATGAATGGAAATTTGTATATACATGTTGGATTAACTTTCGGTAGAAAAAAAATATTGTAGCGTTTTAAATATTTACAAAACCTAGCGTGATATTACATCGGTAATTTACAAGAAGGCCACATTTGAAATGCAGCCAAGCGCAAAAATGATTAGCTAATCACGATGGATAACGTTTGCATGAAAGAGCCAACTTTCAGCAAAACTACTAGCAGATTATCATGCTAGAAGATGAATGAAAGCTAAGTCCGTGAGATATTTGTGCGTGTGTATGGGATAAGGGTATAATCCATTTGTGACTATAAACATCATATTATAAGTTTTATGTTAGTATACATGATTTATTTTGATGGTAATTAAACATGATTATGTGCTTATCAATTTTAGATCTATAAATCTGATATAAGCAACTTGCATTCATTAGTTCAACTCACAAATGGATTTAAATTGATGTAGCAAGAGTTTTGCACAGAAAAAACCGACTTCTTATATACAATATAAAGAGACTTGGCATAAGTAATCTCGACAAATATAATTTCAAAAAACCATTATTAGTTATGATAAAATGAGACTCACAGTTACAAAGAAATTTAGGCAAAATAGCATGACATATAAGATTTCGCAAAAGACGGACCCAATTATGTTGGGATTGTTATATTGATATATTTAGTATGCGTTTGGTATGTTGCCGTGAATCACAATGGGTATGAGTTTGATAGTAGTGGTGGGCCCTCACCTATGATAGATTCAAACCTCCCATCTTGAACTCCTATTGAGTATGGAGAATATCTATATTTCATTCCTATATAATGTGGGCCCCTTATCTTAACCAAACACTTATAATCATTACCACTATCATTCTCTCATTCCCATAGGAGGATACCAAACGCACCCTTACTTTCCTCGAAAGGAATATGTGTTAATATCAAGATTTTCGTATATATAGTTCACGTGAGTTATTCACTAGTAATAAAAACAATATGCATAATTTCATATATATCCTTGCAAATTTCAAAAATTACATATATATCATTTTTACCAGTTTTTGATGCATAAGATACAATGCTTTTAATGCATCAAAAAGATATATATGTAATTTTTGAAATTTGCAAGGATATATATGTAAAAGCCTGCAAACGATAAATGTTTTGTTAGACAACTTATGAAGTATATATAAATGGAATGAGATTCATCCGTTTGACATTGTAAAGATGAATTAAACATTTTCGGCTCGAGTTAAAGATCGTTGTATGTTTGAGTCTCATTTCAGATGACGTATAACATAATTATATGACATACGTATAGTTTAATATGTTATTAGACATAAAAATCCGTGCATCGCACAGGTTATAATGCCTCGTTAACTAAACTAGCAGGTAATAAAATTTTCCGGTGAATCATGTATTTTAGTTTATTATATCCTTTTTGATAATTTAAATTTACGGTATCAAGAATTTCTTTTATTTCGTGCCCGTTCGGGCTCGAGGCCGTTTGGCCTGTGCCCGTTCGGGCTCAAGCCATTTTGGCCCGTTGCCCGTTCGTACTTGAATATTTGTATAATGTACTTTATTATTTGTATTAGTGACATTTAATAATTGTGTTTGAGTTGGTTGTATAATATGCTTCACAAGTTGTATTTCTTATGTAGGTAGTGTTTTTATAACTACATTTCGCTTACTTAATATATTGCCTTTAAAAAAAAAATAACTGCATTAATTGTATTTATTAACCAATTAATTAATTGACTACATTAAATATCTTGACGATATTAATTGTGTTTTAATTGTGTTTCTTACTATAATAAGCAATGCAAAATTAGTTGTACTTTGAGGTTAAGAACTTATAATTCTATTTAATGTTAGAAAATATATTTTAATTACTTGTACTTTTAGCTTTATAACTTGGATTGCTGAATTTTAAGAGTTTGTAAGTTAAGTAGGCATTAATGCTTTGTAATATAGTAAGATAAGATAAGTATGTGATATAGCGAATCCTATTTATTTTTGTGGCATTAATTAGCTGACATTTATGAAATGAAGCTCGATTACATGAAAAGATAATCTTATTTTCTTATACATGCATATCAATTACATATTAGTACATATTACGTATGTTTTATAAATCTTGTACAATATATTATGAGAAATTAATGTATTTCCAAAAATCTCCACCAAAATAGTGAGTTAACAAACCTAGCTAGTGTAACCACCACTACATTTCTCAACTATATATATATCGACTCTTAACAACCCTCATTGCATCCCAACTTCTTTAACGATATTGTGTTTT
Source organism: Artemisia annua (assembly GCA_014162995.1). NCBI lineage: Eukaryota > Viridiplantae > Streptophyta > Magnoliopsida > Asterales > Asteraceae > Artemisia > Artemisia annua. The sequence continues at coordinate 125,760 of LBNU01012545.1, forward strand.
AGGAGTGATAAAAAAAATGTCTTCTCTTCTTCTATCTAGGCTCTCGGCCCATATGCTTTGCGCAATTCTGATATTTCAAGTTGCTTGTAAGGCTAATGTTTATCGTCCTTTTAATGATTTCTCGACGAGAGGCAATTCTTACAACAGTCTGGAGGATGGTGTTGAGGAGATCATGTCGTTTAATCAGCTTCTTCCTGCACCTGTATATCCTGAAGGTACGTACATTATGTAATCTATTATGATTCATTAATAATATTGTTTAACTCTTCTTTTGTTATTCATGTCATATTAGATGGTTTAGCTAGTTAAAAAAAATGGTATATTAAAATATGTTGGTGAATCTTCAACTGCGGTAACTTTTTCGTAAATGAAAGTTTAAGGCAAGCAACGAAACGTAAAATCTAGTTAAAACTAGCTAGGATATATACCTCAAAATCTTGGTAAAATTGGTAGTTGTTTATGTGTTATCTTATTATCTTATCTTATACCAGTACGTAGTAATGCATAAAGTTTTTTAAAGCATTAATGACACTAAGATATTAAAAGTCTTAAAGTTAAAAAACCAAGCATAAAGTATAACCAATTCAAACACAATTTATTTATTTAAATACACTAGTACATTGAGAATTAAAGAATACAATTTTTCATGTAATGTGTACAACAAATTGATGCATTGACACATATATCAAATGACTTATCAACACCTGCAATTAATGATACGCTAATTAATGAATATTCATGTATATTTGTAAGGGATCACATTTTTTATATTTTGTATATAAATACGTATAATATTAAACATATATGAGTCATATAATTGAATTTTATATGCAATTTTTCTTTAATTTACATATATAATATGGTCTCTTTGTTGTTATTACCTAGGGCCACTGAAACCACGAGACGAGTATGCTATTTTACACATTTTGCTTACTTGTTTAGTTCATTTTATTGATGTATGTATAAATCTATTTGATAGGATTTTAACACGATATTGTGAAAGATTTCCTAATTTGATTTTGTAGTTCAGTATTTATGATTTCAGTTAATATCGTTAAAACATATCAGATTTTCATGTTTCCCTTAATGACAAAAAAGAAAAAACAGAAAAAAAAATATTATTTACTGTTCTTTTAAATTTGGTTATGTATTGTCATTTATTTAGAATTACATTACATAAATGACATTTCATTATCTTTGTTATTTGTGATTTCAGTGCATTAAAAGTTAAAACATCAATAAAATGTGGCTTAAAATATAAATACTTGAATACAAATTACAATCAATTTATTTTCTTTGTTTTAAACTTACTTTGCTTACACTGGTTAAGATTTCTTCTTTTTTGTTGTTGTCTATATGTGCATGCTTTAAAGAATTAACGAATTTTTATGCTTAATTAGCAGTACATTGACTTTATAAATTTTAATCTACATTTTCTACATATGCAGGTGGAGGTTTTGCTCGTGGATCAATTGATCTTGGAGGAATTGAAGTATTTAAAGCTAAATATTTCAAGAAAATTTGGGATACACAAGGTGGTGGACTAGATAATGTTGGTGCATCATTTTATGAACCAACTAAAATTCCAACAGGTTTTCATTTGCTTGGTCACTATTGCAAACTCAACACTAAGCCGATGTTAAAAGCAGTCCTTACGGCTAAAGACACCACCCGTGATACATCGTTTGGTGCGGCTCTAGAGAGACCCATAGACTATACTCTTGTTTGGACTAGTAAAGGTACTACTTTAAGTATCGGCCAAGATGTTGATGGTTACATTTGGCTCCCAATACCTCCTCATGGTTACAAAACCATTGGTCACATTGTCACCACTTCACCTGTCAAACCCTCGCTTGACAAGGTTAGGTGTGTGAGGTCCGATTTAACGGATTTAATTGAAGTGGATGATAGCATATGGGGTTCAAGTAACATTAATTTGTATTCTACAAAGCCAATAAGTACTAATGGAGGGCTAGGTGTTCCAACAGGTACTTTTTTGGCACTCAATAATCACTCGGGTACTCACGGGTTGGCATGTCTAAAGATGGTCAAGAACGATGCTAATTCTACTCATCCTACTATTGAACAAATTAAAGTTATGATCACGGCTTTTGCTCCTTTGGTCTATTTCCATCCAGATGAAGAATTCTTTCCGTCATCTGTTACTTGGTTCTTCAATAATGGGGCCCAGGTATTTGACCCTTCACCTCATCCAATCATCAACAATGGTGAATTCCTTCCACGCAACGGTACAATTGACGATTCCTTCTTAGACCTCCCTTCTGATCAAAGTTTGAAAGATAAGGTGAAAAAGGGGTCTTTGTCCGATGCAGTTGCTTATATCCACGCAAAACCTGCTCCAACATTTACCGACATAGTCATATGGTTGTATTACCCTTTTAACGGTGGCTCAAAGCTTCAAGTTGGATATTTCACCCTTAATCTAGGAATGATAGGAGAACATGTTGGTGATTGGGAGCATATAAGGTTAAGAATCGGAAACTATGACGGGGTTTTACAATCAATCTATCTATCTCAACATGCCAAGGGAGAATGGATACCAGCTGATAATTTTGAGTATATAAATGGAAGGCCAATGGTGTATGCATCTTTGCATGGTCATGCACACTATAATGCTCCAACAAAAAAGATACATTTTAATGCAGAAGAGCTCGTCGACCCAAATGACAAACAAAAGCTAAAACGTGAAGTTAAAAGTCATGATCCAAGAAACTTATCACCCTTAAAGTTTGGTTTTGGTCCATTGGATGAAGCAGACAAAAGTAATTACGTGTTCGATATTCTTGCGTCTCCATCGAGCTATGAAATTGTTTATGCTGATAATTGTACAGAAACAATTGTCCCACCACCATGGTTGGATTATACCGGGCGATGGGGTCCTAAAATTACTTATGCATGGAAAGAAAAGGCCCTGATAGTTATAGATAGCTTGCCGTTGCCATTGTGGGTTAAAATAATATCGCGTAAAATTATTCTTAAGCTTCCTGCTGAAACATATGGAGAAGAAGGGCCTGAAGGACCTAAGATGAAAGGAAATTGGAATGGAGATGAGAGAACTTGATTTTTGAATTATTTCCGAGATTTAGGTCAAGTTGTTTATGAGTTTGGGTTTTGCCTTCTAGTTTTAGTAAATTCATAGCGTTGCCGGTTAATTAGCAGCGTTTCTGCAAGTTTAAGTGACTTCAAATGCCTTGTTTTCCTTTTGAATTTTAATATAGTATATCCAAAGTTATAAGAAATTTTGTCTTCGACTCGTTTATTTATACAATATATCTTTTACACATAACTAGCTTTAGGCCCATGCGTACGCAATGGTGAGTTTTTATGATCATATTTGGATATACCGGCGAAGTCTATAAACGAATAGAATGATCATATTGGTCTTACATTATAAATAACTTAGTTCTTAAAATACCAAGATAAACATACTTAATCGTTTCTGCAACAATATGATATTAATTCTCACACTGTTTAATTAGCATCCCTCTTCTTCAAGAAGGCCATCAAAACTGCAACGAAGAAAATACAGTATAAAGTTATGCCACTCTTTTCCCTCCGGCAAAGATTTAGAGAGCTTTATATTAAAATTTAGATATCTAATTCTGAGAAAGCTAACAAATATCTTTATCACACATACATCGTATATTAAGCTCCTTTTATCGAATATGAGTTATGCCATCTCTCAGAAGTGATTAGAGCACATTGCAAACAAAGACCGACAAAATGAACTACTATACTTGCCCATAAAGTTGTTTCTTCAATCGTTTCAATATACTCCTTATCATGATCCAAAAATCTAAGGCGTAGCAAGCTTCTTTATAAGTAGAATATACTTGTCCATTAATTGTTTTTAAGTCATCATGTCATGTTGGTCCTCTAATTTTGATTAGTAGGATCTATATCTTTCTTCTATAGCTTATATATATAAATTAATCTGCGTTAAAAAAAAGATTAAGTTTGTTTCTCGCCTAATAGTTTTAGTAGCTTTAAAAGTTTGAATGCTTTGTCCTCTTTTAATATTGTTTGAGTATGTTTATCTCTAGCTCGTTGATTGATAGCCTCTATGATTTCCTAGCCGATACACGAATACTAGGTCCAGGTTTGATAAACGTGTTTAAATGACTCGAACAATAATAAAATATAATAAGATCAAAGAAATTCTTAATATGATAGTAAAACGTAACATGCCACAAGCCAGTTATCTCCATCGAAACTAGAACCCACCAACCAATTTCTCCAGCAAAACTAGAATCCGCGATCTTTTGATGGGCGGACACACTCACATACCACTATGTCAAAGGCCTTGCATTCTTTGTACTGGCTAAGTTAACATGAATCACATTCAAAAGTTTCATTCAAATTTACAAATAATTTCCAATCTTGTAAGGCTTGTGATATGGCTAAACGGGCATTTGAGGATGTTGTAGCCGAACTTGATAACCTTATAAAAATCTTTCGGGGAATGAACTCTGATAATGCAACTGATTGAGGACACTCTTACTCTTTGGACCCCAGATACTCTAGAAGAAGATGATGGTAATGAAGGAATAATGTGCACAAATGATATATACATAATATTTACATATACGAGAAATCACAACCAGTAATTAAGGCACTAAAGGGTCACACTGGTGTCACATCATCATAACACAACCTCTTCAAAATACATCATTTATCATAACACAACACAACCTCTTCATTTGAGTACCATCGCTTCCCGTTTTTTTATTTTATTTTTTATTTTATTATTTTTTTTTCAAATAACCTAAAATTCATTCATAAAAATAAAATTACAATACAACATATTAAAAAACATACGAAACATGGAGGCTTTTGATTGAACAATTTGGGTTAAATTTTGCAATTGCTTACATAAGCAACGATTTCTTTTTATATAATCAGAGATCGTTTTAGTATGATACGTTTGTCTTGGATTCGTTAACTAGTAGTGTTATTGGCCATGGCTTATGTAAAAACGATCTTTCATATATATAAACTTGGGACCAGTTTGAAAATGTAGGCAAAGAGTGAGAAACTTGGGGCCCAGTTTGAAAATGTAGATGTCTATTTGAAAGAATACAAATCCTTCATACTTTCCTACAAATTTACCACTTAATTTCTGAAACAAAAACGTAAGAACCTTGAATCCCAGTTTGAAAATGTAGGCCCATTGTAAGCATGCGGTCGAGTCACTTTAGTCTTCTGATTCCCGACCAATTTAGTGATTTACCATAAAATGTGCAACTAAGTATAACCTTTAGCCGTTAATGATTGTTGAGTTTGTCAAAAGAAGTTGTTAATTGATTTGTCATGTAATTTTATTTTATAACTTTTCATCAACATATTTTTGAAATTTCTTGTGTTTGATGAATCGGTAAAAATACAGTATCAACATATTTGTAACACAAATTTTAGTTGTTGGCTTATTTACTTATTACATCAATTTTTTAAAATGCATGGGTAATTTGACACGCAGGTATTTTATTGTATTTTGCAAAAATATTCACCTAAATTTGTACATATATTTTTTCGTTTAACTGATCTGGTTTACCAAACCTGCTATCTATAATCTAAGAGGGAGGCGTATGATGGCGAAAATGCTCGCTAAATCCATGGCACGCCAAACGGCTGCGCCATTTCCTCGCCACAACACTGGACTAGCCTTGTGCCATTTCCCAACTGAGTAAACTTACATTCGCCAAACTAGACATTCAATTTTTTTTTTTTTTTTTTTTTTTTTTTTTTTTTTTTTTTTTTTTTTTTTTTTTTTTTTTGGTGTTTTGTGTATTTGTAGTGAAGTGTGTGTGCTTTGTGTGTGTTTTTGTGAAGTGTGTGTGTTTTGTAGCGAATTGAGGAAGAAGAAACACAAATTGGTCTCGGTCAAAAGTCAAACTAAACATAAACGTATTTGGTTTGTGTGTTGTATTTTAAATGTTTTAAGGCTACTAGGCAAGGGGTGAAAACAATTCGGTGACTCTATTTCTCACGCGCGAATCCCATGTCAAATCAAAAAGTCCGCGTGACTTTTCAATTTCGAGGCACAATTTGGTGATCGAGTTACCTTTAGTTACATTGTGTGATGTAGGTCCGGCTTTTTTGTTTTATAATTTTTTATTTGGTTTATTAGTGTGTGTGAGGAATTTAGTGGGTATATTTTTATAAAGTGAATATTTTAATGAAAGGTGATGTTAAGGTGATCATGTTCACAAAAAAGTGATATGGAGTGAGGGGAAGTGAGAGGAGAAAGCAAGCTGATGTGGTGCTGATGTGTTAGGTGAGAATGTATAAAAACTTTGTGACCTTAGTCTTTTGTCTAACGTAAATGGGTATTTGGTTTGTATGTTGTAACATAAATGTATTTAAAAAAAGTTTTATTGTTATTATTATTATTATTTTTAAAATTTCGTATTGTAAGTTGTAATGTTATTTAATGAATTAAAATTTAGTTTGTTTGAGAAATGAAAAAAATAAAATGGTGGGGCCAAAAAACTGGCAAACGGCTTGAGCCACTACTAAGGGGTATTTCTGATTGTGAATGTAAAATGTGAATAGCTGAGTTGACGAAACGGCATGCCAAACGGCACACCTGACATTCTAATTAGCATAACTAGTTATAAGTCCCGTGCACGCACGAAGTTTACATATAAATCAAATTTATTTTAAAATTTTAGTTTACTATATGGACATATAAGAATTTACCCGTGAAAATTGTGATATAAGTATAACTAATAAATATGCATGAGTTTGTCATTATGTATTAATATCTATTAATATTTTGTACAAAATTTTATTGGATGAAAGATTTAACTTTGTTTAGCTAACATAGATGTTGAGGTTGAGGTTGATGTTGATATTGTTGTTGTTGTTGTTGTTGTTGTTGTTGTTGTTGTTGTGTAACTTTAACTATTTATATCATGTTGTACAAAATGTGCGAGTTTAGTAGAACTTAAGGAGCGTTGATGAAGTTAAAATATACTCTGTAAAGTTTTTTTAAAATGTTTTTCCAGATATCCGTATATAAACTTTAAATAATAATTACATGAGGTTATAAGTAGAATCGCGTATATTTGATATCATGTTGTATAAAATGTGCGAGTTTAGTAGTACGAGCGCTATCGTTATTATAAGTTAAAATATATCCGTACATAAACTTTTATTTAGCTGACGTAGATGTTGTGGTTTAACTTTTAACAATTAGTATCATGTTGTACGAAATGTGCGAGTTTAGTAGCACATAATGAGCTGATAAAGTTAAAATATACTCCGTAAAGTTTTTAAAAAATATTTTCATGATCCGTATATAAACTTTAAATAATAATTACATGAGTTGTTGTTATAAGTACAATCGTATATATTTATTTTTATATCACAGTAACTCATGATTAAATTTGATATTTATATTACCGTTAATAATTATTTAGCCGTATTTAATATTCAAATCCGTGTACGCATAGATTAAACTTTTAAATATGATAACATGAGTCCTTATTTAACGTATATAGTAAAAAGAATATTTTAGTAGATGAAAGTTTCAAACTAATATTTATTTTAAAAATATTTAAAGTATATTAAACCTAATTCGTATATTTATAAAATTTTGTAAGTTTAATGGATAGAAGTCTCAAGCCAATACTAATACTCATATAATTGTAAACAAAGTTCATATTATAAAGTGTAGAGGGTATAAAGTGATGTTTATTATCTAAAGTTATCAAAAAAAACATGGAGATTTATAATTTTACACTTAACTCTATATAATATATTTAAAATTCAACCACTAATGTTTTATTAATTACCTCCTCTTTTTTTATGTTTTTATTATCATAAATTTGACACTTATATTTTTATGTGTTTTTTTCCTCAATCAAATTCTTCACCAAATTTATTAAAGTTTGACTAAAATCAATTCAATTTTGACTTTTTATTGGCCAATCATATTGCTCGATTTCGCCTATGTGTCAAAATTGAGCTTTCCTATTAGTCCAATTTTTTTTCCACTAAGATTGATTTTGCAAAATAACTCCAAAATGATGTAATTCCTTTATTATATAAAGATTGTTATGACATATTATTGGGCCCGTTTTGTTTGTAGATGGGTTTAGATTAGGATTTGGATTTGAATGTAAATTTGTTGATTAAGATTTGATTTGGAGAGAGAAAGTATATTATAAAATTAATAAAATATATGTTATAATAAAATTATAATAAAAAAATATTACTTAAAAAATTAGATAAAAAAAGAATGTGGGAGTGAAAGTGGTAGGTTCCACATCTTTTTTCAAAAGATAAGTATATTGTGAGATTTAAGTATGGTAGAATTCATGGGTTTTCAAAGTCAAATCCAATTCTCAAATATCATACCAAACAAGTTTTATATGTCAAATTAAATTCTAAGCTGTCAAAACCCAAAAACCAAACACCACCTTAGATCATATATCATCAATAGATATTTTTGTCTTATCTCCTATTTTCACCGTCAAACTTTATCTTTTTCTTGATTATTTCATCTTCATCACTACCAAAACACCACCACCATTTCAAAATCACATCACACTCAAAACCTTAAATTAGAACTCACCCACGACTACAATAATATCAAACCAATAAATATTAAATGATGAAAGCATAGAAAAGATACTAGAAGCTAGGACACACAAAGATTTCATCATAAGGTTCGACTTTATTATTAGTCCAATGAAACAGTAAGTAAAGCTCAAATGGGCAACCTGTTCATGTAGCTTATAAAAATAACCTTTTTTTATAATCTCCATCTCAAGCACAATCTACAGTTCCAACAACAGTTACTTTTGCCAACCAATCTACCATCAAGGGAACCAGGTATAACTGTTAGCCTTTTAAGGTTGTCTAGCATGTCCATAAAAGTTGTTAACTGGTTTGCCTTGAAATTGTATTTTGCAACTTTTCATCACTATATTTGTGGAACTTGTCTTTGATGGATGGGTCAATCAAGTCGTGCACAAGTCTTTTAATAGTATATATTTCAGAGTAATAATATATTGAATGATATATCTATATTATCATGTGTGTCTAGTGGTCCGGGAAATCCATTATTTCTCTGTTTTAATAATTGCCAACAGATTTTGTGCTTATTTCTAGAAAACTGCAAATGGATATGACCTAAGCTTGAAACTATGTTGGCAAGACCTTGAAGGCTTGGACTTGGTTTGTAGTATTTGAATTCTACTTATAAATACGAAGCTTTTTAGTAACTTGGTTCAAAAAATGAACTCCGATCCTCTCTTATGGCAAGCTCTGCCATTAATTGTTATTCCATTTAGATACTGAGCCACTTCGGATTGTGTATCATCTTAAATAGGTCAAATAGTTATAGGTGAAACGGGTTGAATGAACCAAACACAATGAAAATCACCAAAAGTATATTTTGCATGCATACAACATCCCAACTTATTTAATTCTAATCGATCATTATTGTTACAATGCTTGGTTTGTCATTTGTGTATCAAGTTGTGATTTGTAACATGAACTTTTAGTTATTGGTTAATTGCTTAAGTTTCATTCATGCATGTACTTCGTGAGGTTTTCACATAATTTACTGATTTTTGTTTTGTTTTTGTTTTTGTTTTTGTTTTTTTTTTTTTTGTTTTTTTTTTTTTTTTTTTTATATTAATTTTATTTTATGTGGCCGAATTTACTGAATCTAGATCATTAATATCCAAAAATAAAATATATATTTAAAAAAAAAATAAAAAAAATAAAAAACGTAAATTCATACTCAGAACAAGAACCTCAAAACAAAATTAAATCTCTTTAAGCAACTTCAATATAAAAATTTGCCAATCTCTTAAGAATTTTGATGATACCCGGCCATATTTCTATATAAAGCTAAAATTAATACTGTAGTACATTAAAAACGCAACAGTGTTAACCTTAAAAGTGAAACACTGAAACGTACTTATGAACCTCACTTGTTGAAGCACATAGAATATACTAGAATGACAACGGACATTTCATCATAAGGTTCGACTTAATAAGCTCAACGCGCGCCTTAACCCAAGAAGCGCTACTTGGTAATACAAAAGTTTTAAACATGGCAAACAATAACAGGAAACAATATATTTTGATTTCAGTGAAATAGTAAAAAAAGAGCATAACCAACTAATGTAATGTATCAAAATCCCACAAGAAATATGGCAATTTTTATTATATGATCGTTTAATTCTAACATATGGTTGAGTGCCGTTCCTAAATCTTTGGCTATTTTGTGAAGCAAGATATAAAAAATTTTAATGCAACACAAGACAAACTTTTCTATCGTATAATTCTTATTAGAGTGAATAAAAACATTACTAAGTTTTATCTGGATTTTAACACTTAATTGAATGACAATGGTTTAGCTACATACAAATTTAAACAAGGTATAAGTTTGCAAGTAAACTCTGAAGTCGTTGATGGACCAAAACGAGTTCAAGTAAAAGTAAGCGATCTTCTTAATAGATACAATTAATGTGAAAGAGATAGTATTTACTCCGACCAACATTCTCTTTGTGTTGGAGAGTACGATGATGTCACATGTGCAATTGTTGTGTGACTTGTCAAGCATTTAATGGAGAAGTACATCTTCCATTAAATACTTCTATTATTGGAAACACAATAGCTTTGCTTTAGTGAACAGTTCATTGTTCACTGCATTTTCACCAACTCGTACTTGTCATGACTTTCTCAAAGATACACTTTATCCCGCTCTTTTTCAATTTTGAAAAGTCTTGCCTAAATACAAGCTGATTCAGCATAAGCTAGAGATTATGTCTTCAAGTTATCTTCCGATTGCTTGACGATGTCTCTGATTGAACTTGGCTGAGGTTACTCATTGATTTCCTTATCAACAAGTATTCTTTATGATTAGTTTAATTTATGTTTAAATCTAGTCACAGATCATTAGGCATTGCATTGACCCAAGAAGTGCATTTCAAGAAGTGTCAAAAGTCGGTCTCTTCTCTCTGGCCACCAAAGGCGATCTTCCCTAAAAAAAATTGCGATCGTTCATTTTTCCAAACCCCTGTTCTTATATATTGATTCTAATCCATGTTTGTTTTCATACAAGTGTGTGGTCAGGGTTTGTGTTATTGGTTAGGGTTTCAATTCGTGCATCATTTTCTTGTTATCACTGGGTGTTGTGTGTTGAATCTGTCTATGCTCGATTTTTAATCATTAAATCTTCTGGTTTAATCGTTCTTGGTTGGACCTGTGATTTTTAGGGTTTTTTTATTGAGAGTTTTGATTGGATATTGGTGTTGCTATCGTGGTTAAGAACCCTAATTCGTTTTAGGGTTTGTTTTTCTTTACTATTGTATTGTTCTTACTATCAAATTACTACTGCGTGCTGATATTCTTACTATTATATCACTATCGTTTGGTCTTGGTTGTGGTTGATTCGGGTGGGAGGGGTGTAAAACAAAAAGAGGGTGTGAATGCTAGTGGGAAGAAGGGTGAGTCGAGTGTTATAGGCTCGGTTCAGCCTTTGCAGTGTGGTACTCTAAATGATGAGAACATAGCGTTTCCTTCTTTGGAAACCATGGGTGGACAATCTGTTGAGACTCTTGTCACTGTATCTAACAATGAATGTGATGTTAACTTGAATACTGGTATAGGATCCCCATCTTACGCTAATGTGTTGAATGCTCATGCGGAGACAAATGTTTCCTTAGCCGAAAAGATCATTAACTTTGAAAAACAGATGTTGGAAGGAAAACTAGTGCTTTAATTTGGGTGATGATGGGAAGCCATTGAATGGAAGTGATAAGCCGAGTAACGTTGAAAATATTTATAATGGTGAACCTAGCAAGAAATGTCCAAACTTTTGTACCTTAATAGCCCTGACTAGTAATGGGGCTGATGTTGATGGTCCTTTAGATCTGTCCTTCGGGTTAAGGAACGTTTTGAGAATATGGTCTATGGGTTTTGTTCTAGGTAAGAGAGTATATCCGGTGGTTGAAAACTATGCTAAGAATGTGTGGAGTAAGTTTGGGCTTGTTCGTACTACGATGAATGCGAAAGGCATTTTTTCTTTAAATTTAGCTCAAACACGGGTATGTAACAATGATTGAAAGTGGACCATAGTTGATTCGTAATGTGTCATCGATTCTACGTAAATGATCTCCTCTAGCTAATGTTTCTAAGGAGGACTTACAAAATGTCCTGGTTTGGGTTAAACTACACGATGTGCCATCACGACATTCACGGAGGATGGATTGAGTGTTATTGTTACAAAACTTGGCAACCCTTTGATGTTAGATACGTACACAGCCTCTATGCACATGGAATCTTGGGGTTGGTCCAGTTTTGCGAGAGCTATAAATGATATTCGTGCCGACATCGAACTTAAAGATACTCTTATTGTGGTTTTGCCTAAAATTAAAGGTGATGGATATATCTTGCACACTATTCATGTTGAGTATGAGTGGAAACCAATTAGATGTCCAACTTGTAAGTTGTTTGGTTATTTGTTGGATCAATGTCCTAAGAAGACCATATTGATTCGAACTTGAAAAATCCAAAAATACCGATTTAGATGTGTTGAAGAATGGGAAGACTCAAAGGTAAACTATTCGTGGAGTTCATATTGGTTCGAAGTCTCACATCGTTTGGAAAACAAATATAGCGAAGTCTGCTAGTTCTTCTACTGGTCATGGAACTTCGAATTTAAAAAATACTAATCCTAAATCAGCCACGGCTTCTGATGATTTAATCCTGTTACATTGAGTAATTCGTTTGCAGCTTTGAAGGATGATGACAATGTATTAAAAAGAGTGGATACCAGTCCTACGCCAAAAGGAGGATCTGCGAAAAAGGAATGGTTTTGGCTCGAACACTGGAACTACGAATGTTAATGATTTGGTCAATGAGGATAGTGAAAGCGATGTGGATGAGGTGTTTAATAAAACAACGAACTTATGACATCCGATCCAGTGGCTAATAGAGCTTCTACTAGTGGAACTGGAGGTGGGAAACCTAGTCTGTACGAACAATGGAAAGAGACCTACGAAGAAGACGCATATAGTGATGCCGATTTCGATTCTCTTGGTCTGACTGAAGATCAAATGGCTTATACAAATGCGTTTGACACTCATCTTCGAGGTCAAATTAGATAGGTGTTTATTGTAGTTGTTTACAAGTTTGGCTTGTCGTTCTTATAATAGTTATGGTCTGAAGCACAAAAATGGTGCGTTTATTTTTCGCTATTTCTATAGGCTGAGCTCTGGGATTCACTCACATCCTATGTACTTCAATGTTTTTTGGTGTAATAAATTTACGAGGGTTAAAACTTTTTACCCAAAATCATTATTCACTTGGACTACTCAAATTTTCCCTTAAATTTATGCCTCATTTCTTCTTTTGTCCTTAAACTTATAAAATTTACAATCTTACAGATTTACACCTGCGCAACTCGTGAGCAAATAAAACATTGTTAAGATCAAATACGCCCACATCCTTGAAGGTTGAAAATTCTAACAAACTATCAATATTTCAATCAAAAGATCGAAACTTGCAAGGACATATCTCCACAATTCAAAATATTTTCGCAGAGTGGAGTGACATGCATGTCTATTAATCTAAGCAAACATTTTCACAAATTGAAGTAACATGCGTGTCCATTAACCAATTTCAATATATCAAATGCTCCATAGCCAGTGAAAGGAACCAATTACTTACTAAACGAAACAAAATATCACAAATTAAAAGCCATGAGAACGTATACAGATAAAAAAAAAAAAAAAAACGTACAAAATACCTTTGAACAAAGCAAACCAATTTTGGCATGGCTTATGAGGTGATAAATACAACCCATTTAACCAACTAAATAACAATGACAAGAGTGCTCAATCTCGTCACAGCTTGGATGTAGGCAAGTCATACTTAGAGAAATTGTTTCTAGAAAGACTTTTGATAAATTTAACAAACTAAATAAGAGAACTAGCTATATGCAAACAAATTTATTTTTGTACGCATTAGACATAAATGAATCTTGTAAGAGTTTAATAATCGTATATTGAATGAATAATTCCTGTACACAAGTTCGGTATATAGAAGATACAATGGGCCAAATACATACGGGCCTAAACACAACCCAAGTCTAATAATCGTCTAACACTCCCCCGTAGTTTGAGCGGGAGGAGACCGAACACTCAAGCTATCACGAAACTCAGCAAACAATGCAGACGGTAACCCTTTGGTAAAAATATCAGCATACTGAAACCGAGAAGGAACATGTAAAACTCGAACTTGACCAGTAGCAACCAAATCACGAACAAAATGAATATCAATCTCAATGTGCTTTGTTCGCTGATGCTGAACAGGATTAGAGGACAAGTACACTGCACTCACATTATCACAATAAACAATAGTAGCGGAGGACACAGGTGTATGAAGCTCACGTAGTAAATTCCGAAGCCANAAGATACAATGGGCCAAATACATACGGGCCTAAACACAACCCAAGTCTAATAATCGTCTAACACTCCCCCGTAGTTTGAGCGGGAGGAGACCGAACACTCAAGCTATCACGAAACTCAGCAAACAATGCAGACGGTAACCCTTTGGTAAAAATATCAGCATACTGAAACCGAGAAGGAACATGTAAAACTCGAACTTGACCAGTAGCAACCAAATCACGAACAAAATGAATATCAATCTCAATGTGCTTTGTTCGCTGATGCTGAACAGGATTAGAGGACAAGTACACTGCACTCACATTATCACAATAAACAATAGTAGCGGAGGACACAGGTGTATGAAGCTCACGTAGTAAATTCCGAAGCCAACATGTCTCAGCTACAGCATTGGCAACACCACGATACTCAGCCTCAGCACTGGAACGAGAAAGCGTTGGCTGACGCTTAGAGGACCATGAGAGTAAGTTGTTGCCAAGAAAAACACAATAACCTGATGTAGACCGCCGAGTAGTAGGGCAACCAGCCCAATCAGCATCCGAATAAGCAACCAAGGACTCGGTAGTAGAAGAAAATAATTGTAAACCATAAGCCAAAGTCCCCTGAACATAGCGTAAAATCCGCTTGAGAGCATTAAAATGAGGCGCGCGAGGATCATGCATATATAGACAAACCTGCTGCACAGCATATGTAATATCTGGTCTAGTGAAAGTAAGATACTGAAGAGAACCTGCAAGACTCCGATATAACTTAGGATCAGAAACCGGATCACCATCATCACCCAATTTAGACTCAGTGTCAACGGGAGTCCGAGAAGGGTTACAACCAACCATATGTGCACGCTCCAAAATCTCCATAGCATACTTACGCTGTGACAAAAACATCCCAGAAGAGTCACGCGTAACCGACACACCCAAAAAATAGTTAAGAGCACCCAAATCCGTCATAGAGAACTCCTTATGTAAAGAAGCAATAATCCGCTGTAATAAACTATCAGAGGAAGCAGTGAGCACAATATCATCCACATATAGTAACAGAAAAGCAGTATCATCACCCTGTCTGTAAATAAACAAAGAAGAGTCACAACGACTAGGAGTAAACCCAACAGTAGTAATGTAAGCAGCAAACCGTTGAAACCATGCCCGAGGTGCCTGCTTAAGACCATAAAGAGACCTCTTTAATAAACAAACATAATCCGGATGCTCTGGATCCCGAAAACCGGGAGGTTGATGCATATAAACAGTTTCAGCTAAATCACCATGTAAAAATGCATTCTTGACATCAAGCTGATGAACAGGCCAATGTCTAGAAATAGCGAGGCTAAGAACAGTCCTAATGGTACCCGGCTTAACAACCGGACTAAAGGTCTCATCAACATCAACCCCCTCAATCTGTGTGCTACCATTCGCAACAAGACGTGCCTTATACCGACTAAGAGTGCCATCAGCCAAATATTTATGACGAAATAACCACATACAACTAACAACATTGACACCCTCAGGTCTAGGTACACGAGTCCAAGTTTTATTCTTAAGAAGTGCATTATACTCATCATATATAGCATTTCGCCAATTTGGATTATTAAAAGCATCTTTATATGACCGAGGCAAAGGAGAAACAGTAGACACATGACCAACATACTTGGGATTGGGACGAGAAATCCCTGCACGAGAACGTGTGACCATGGGATGAGTAGATACAACAGGTGGATGCGAAGTTGGTAAAGGAGGTGTTGGTGCAGGAACAGGGTCATTTGGTGGAGGTGTAGGAGGTGTAGGAGGTGCAGGGATATTGGTTGGTATTGGTTCAGGAGCAATGGGTGTTGGTTCAGAAGCAGTTGGTGTTGGTTCAGGAGCAATTGGGGTGGTGCGGATAATGGTGGAAATGAGATTGGAAGAATCTTCCAAAAAATCATATGAGGGGGTGGGTTTGGAAGGATGGGATTGAAACGGAAAAACTGTTTCATCAAAGGTAACATGGCGAGAGATGATAATTTTGTTGGTGTTAAGATCAAGACAACGATAGCCAAAATGATTGGCTGCGTGACCCAGAAAGATTGCAGGTGTAGCACGAGGTCCTAATTTGTGATTGGTATCGATATGTGGGTAACAAAGGCATCCAAAAACACGAAGAACACTATAATCAGGTGTAGCACCAAAAAGTCGGGTAAAGGGGATCTCATTATTAATGGCACGAGAAGGTAATATATTCAATAAATAAACAGCCATATTAAGAGCCTCGGTCCAATAGTTTGGTGGTAGGTGTGCTTGAAACAACAAAGTACGAATAAGATTATTTATGGTACGAATCATGCGTTCAGATTTTCCATTTTGTTGAGATGTGCGAGGGCAAGAAAATCTAAATTGGATGCCATGGGTGGAAAATAATGTATGAAAGGCAGTATTATCAAACTCACCACCATGATCACACTGAAACGATTTAATTTCACACTTAAACTGAGTACGAACATAACTACGAAATAACTGAAATTTAGACAAAACATCAGATTTATTCATTAACGGATAAACCCAAACATACTGAGAGTAATGATCCAAAAACAAAACATAATACTTGAAACCAGAAAGACTCGGAATTGGGGATGTCCACAAATCTGAGTGAACAATGTCAAAACAAGAAGTAACAGAATTAGACGAACTAACAAACGGAAGCTTCACATGTTTACCAAGCTGACAAGCATGGCAAAGAACGGGAAGCTTCTCTTTATTACAAGAAATAGAATCACTAGACACAAGACGCCGCAACACTTCACTCCCTGGATGTCCAAGTCGTTGATGCCACGTATACTGACTGGTAAGATACGCTTGAGGAATGGGAGAAGGCTTCGTAACAGGATAGAGATCACCCGTGCTATCACAACGGAGGAGTACCCGTCGAGTTAGGAAGTCCTTCACAGAAAAACCAAAAGGATCAAATTCAACAGTGCAATAATTATCACGAACAAATTGACGCACGGAAATTAGATTTTTGACAATGTGAGGAGTGATTAAAACATTATTTAAACGAAGAGGACGAAAAGGGGTAGACAAAATACTATGACCAGAGTTAGTGACGGGAATGAAACGCCCATCACCAACCGCAACAGACGGATAAATGCACTCATTAAGAATATAACTAAGACTATGTACAGAATCATTAAGGTGAGAGCTCGCACCTGTATCCATATTCCAGTTGCCAGCAGCCGGTTCCTGAAGAGTGGTGGTATTAAAGGCATTTGGTAAAAGAGTCTCTTGACCCGAACCCTGTGAACCTGATGCTAGTAGTGGACTTGGGTGAAAACCGGCTGGCGACGGCCCTTGTTGAACCATACCTGGACCAAACAGAACCCCAGGTTGTGAACCTGCAAACTGAACCCCCTGTGATAGACCTTGAACCCCCTGCAACGGCTGAGAACCTGCAGCAAACGGAACCCCTTGTGGAAACAAACCTGTCACCCCAAACTGAACCCCCTGTGGTAGACCGTGAACCCCTTGAGCAACATTATGACCTGCCCCCTGTGGTAAACCTTGAACCCCCTGTGGAAACACTTGGGCCGAATAGAGAGGCTGGGATTGGTATTGTAGTTGAGCCGGTCCATAAGGATGGTTATTCATAGTATAAGCAACAGGAGATGTATTGGTAGTATAAGCAACAGGAGGAGTAGTTTGGCTAGGCGTAGAGGTAAACCCCAACTTAGCCAACAATTGTCGCAAGGTATCCATATCCGACATAGGAGATGATGAACCGGAAGTACGAGGGAGTAAAGTAGACTTACCATGAACACCATTGTGAAGATACCGACACGCCTCACCAAAACGACAATGACCTTTAGCAAAAAGAAAACAAGGTTTGTTCACTTTTTCCAAAGGATTAGACGAACGCCGAGCATTATTATTTGCCAATAGGACCATAGGAGAAGCAGATGTAGCAGCCACAAGCGGGTCTTGAACCTTAGATTTCATACGCATCTCTTGCGTGGTCAATAAAGAACGAACCGTCTTGAGATCGGGAAAGGGTTCCCTACTAGTAATAACTGTAGAAATCACATCATACGTGTTTGGCAAGCCTTCAAGTGCAAACGTAACAATATCGTCATTGCTAAGAGGAGAACCAAGACCATTTAACACTGAAGCAATTGACTCAATTTTCTGAAAGTATGCATCAATTGTTAAGTCCCCAAGCTTCAAATTCCGTAGCTCCGCCTTCAAAGCCATAGCTCTTGGGCGTTTATTATCTTGAAAAATCGTTGCAAGGGACACCCACGCCTCTTTGGCAGTTTGGGGATTAAGAACAACCAACCGCTTTTGAAGATTCACTGCAAGTGTGGAAAAGATCCAAGACCGAATAATGAAATCAACCTTTAGCCATTCCGGATCCCTAGTTGGTGGTGAAGAAGGTGTAGCAGAGGAGGATTCGGATGGATCAACAAGATGGTCCAAGATGCCATAGCCATGGCATAGATGAGAAAAATAATACACCCATGAGGAGTAATTCATCTCATCAACATCAAGTTTGATGGGGACAAAAGTGGTTAGGTGATTCATAGCCATAAGCTTATCCGACAAAGTGAGGATGGGTGCAGGGGGATTAGAATCTTGAGTCATGATTGAAACAATAGGGGATTTTAGTGTTTAACAGTAGCAAGGTCGATTGGCTGTTTCCACTATGAATAAATAATCAATATGTGACAAACTAAATTCTTCTAATAGATTAATACCATGAACACAGTACGAGGTTAACTTGAATCTTCGAATATAAACCAAAGATAAAACCACTCGTGATGTATTCTATATTGAAAGCGACAAATCAACACCCACTGAATGGATTTAGTAATATAAAACAAATACAACTAACCAATTGAAAGCGACCAATTGATAATTCAAAGCAGTAGTACCTTGTTCTTGACACTGACAATCGAACAAATACGAATCAGAGAAGTTAACAGAAACTTAAACAAGTCGACAACACACCCGGTCGACAAACACGTAAACACACCTCGACAACACACCTGGTCGAGAAACTGTTAAACGAAACTTAAAAAAAAAGAAAACAGATTGGATCGCGGAAGCAGTAGGGTAGATCGAGGTTAGGTTTGATACCATGTAAGAGTTTAATAATCGTATATTGAATGAATAATTCCTGTACACAAGTTCGGTATATAGAAGATACAATGGGCCAAATACATACGGGCCTAAACACAACCCAAGTCTAATAATCGTCTAACAAATCTAAGTTTGATTTCATGAAGAAAAAAAAAATGTAGCTAGTATCTTGCCCATATGATGTATAAAGTCTTTTAAAGTATATTTGTTTCGTTATGCATGCTAGCCTACCACATTTCTTACCATTATAAATATCGAGTTTTGCCAGGACTCATTGCATCACAACTTCTCTAAACAATATCGTGCTTTAGGATTTAACAGAAAATGTCTTCTCTTGTGCTACTCTCAGCACATCTACTTAGTGCATTTATGATATTTCATATTGTTTGTAACGCATATAAGCCTTCTACTAGTTTTAACAACGTGGACGATCATGAGGAGGTCGTGTCGCCCATATATCACCACAAAGGTACGTACTTTACGTAATCTCTACCCCTATCCATGATCAGTAAAGAATACTTCTACTCTTATTTTGTTATTTGTATATATATGGTTTATTTATGCTATTTTTATATTACATGGTTTATTTAGTTGCAAAAGGGTCTATTAATTGTAATTCATTTGCGAGTTTGCTGTTTCATCTTTGTAAACCATCATCTTGGTCAAAATATTTGCTGTTATGAATCCGTAGGATTCAACATCATAATGTGAAAATTTTCGTTAATTTTATTTTGATTATAGAGAGAATTGCAAAAATCGTCCCTAAAGTTTGGCCAAATTGCATGTTTCGTCCCGGATGTTTGGAAAGTGCAAGGATCGTCCCTGTGGAGAAAACTTTGGTGCAAATATCGTCCTTTTTGGGGAAACCTTTGGTGCAAGTATCGTTCCTGTGGGGACGATATTTGCACCAAAGTTTTCTCCACATGGACGATCCTTGCACTTTCCAAACATCTGGGACGAAACGTGCAATTTGGCCAAACTTTAGGGATGATTTTTTCAATTCTCTCTTGATTATATATGAAATTTGATTATATAGTTGCTGTTATGAGTCATATGACAATGCATGTGATTTAGTTTTTCTTATAACGAGGAATGAATTGACGGCCGGCTTTGCTGCTGTTTCATGATACTGGTTGCAAATAGGTACATGCCTAAAATTGCATGATTAAAATGCATCATAAAATGTCTTATAAGCAACGTAATTGTACTTGGAGACTTGTAGTTGATAAGAAAACATTTAACTAATTAGATACGTGATTAACGAGTGTGTAGTGACTACTTCATATTATTAAAAGAAGAAATATACTATATGTTTGCATTTCAGAATGGAAAATAATTAGGAGGCCTAAAATATGTAACTAATTGTGTGCCTAATAGATGTGGCAATAAATTATTAGTTTGTGAAGAAGTGGGTCCTCCTGCTATCCCCAATAGGATGCTGACACATATGTTTAGGTATACGAGTTAGGCATCCCAATCAATGCTCTTTCAGAATCAACGAGACAAAAGATTTTATTAGACTGGTACGTAATCAAAGGCGAATCGTATTCTTTTGGTTGGATGTCAAGATAGATGGCTACTAATTCTGAAGCACCTGGCCACAGTATCATGAAATTAACATATATGGACACATATCTGCACGTTATCTAACGATAAATTCTAGAGACAATGGATATGCATTAAACAATCCGAGTTGATTCATATATTCAAACATTTATGTTTGAGTGAATGACATGTTTAATCGAATGCCAAATGTGCATGCTAGACATTTCATGCGTAATTTTATAGACTGTAATCAACATTTTCCAGGTAAAGGTGGAGAGTTTGCACATCGGATAATTGGAAAATTTGAAGGGTTTAAAGCTAAGCAATTCAAGAAAGATGGTTATTCTCCTCGTCCTACTATTGAAGAAATTAAAGTTATGATAAGTACTTTTGCTCCTTTGATCTACTTCCACCCTGAAGAAGAATTCTTTCCATCATCTGTTTCATGGTTTTTTAAAAATGGGGCTCGGATTGTTGATCCAAAACCTTATGTGATCATCAACGATGGTGATAACCTTCCACACAATGGTAGCTTAGATAGTGCCTTCTTAGACCTCCCTTCTTATCAACCTTTACATGATATGGTGAAAAATGGGTCCTTGACCAATACAGTTGCTTATATACATGCAAAACCTGGAGTAACTGGTAACTATACTGATGTAGTTATATGGTTGTATTACCCTTTTAATGGTGCAACAAAGTTTCAATTTGGACCTCTCACCTTTAAGCTTATGAAGGTGGGAGAACATGTTGGCGACTGGGAACATATAAGGTTAAGGATCGATAACGTTAGCGGGAGTTTATCATCAATCTACCTATCTCAACACGCTAAGGGAAAATGGATACCTGCTAATGAATTTGAGTATATAGATGGAAGGCCAGTGGTTTATGCATCTTTACATGGTCATGCATTCTATAATGCTCCAATTAAAACCATAATTTATAATGCAGAAGACCTTCTTGACGCAACTGACAAACAAATTCTTATCAGTATATTCAAAAGTGCTTATCTAAGAAATTTATCGTTCTTCTCCTTCAATGTTGTTGGTCCAGTGGACGAGGCTGCCAAAAGCGATCATGTGTTTGATATACTCGCATCATCATTGAACTGTGAAATTGTTTCTCTTGATTACGGTGCTGACTATGTAGTCCCACCACCATGGTTGGATTATACAGGGAGATGGGGTCCTAGAATAAATATTGAATGGAAGAAACATGCCAGGCTGGTTATAACGCTCTTGCCGATTCCATCTTATGTCAAACTGATTGCACTTGGACTGGTGAATAAGCTCCCCCAAGAGCTATTTGCACAAGAGTGTTTGATTGTTGATCTTCTTTTCTTCCGAGTTTTTCTTCGAGTTGTTTAGATTTCCCTAAACACACTTAGAATGAAAGTGTGAAATTAAAATAAAATTGATATCATCCCGTATCAATCACTGCATGTATGTACTCGTTGTATCCTTCGTATTGTGGTTCTACTATGTTTATATATATATAAATTAATCGCTGTTAAAATATTTACGTTTGTTTTTCGCCTAATAGATTTAGTAACTTAATTTAAAAGTTCAACTGCCTTGTTTCTTCAAATGTTGTTTTAGTATGTTTGTCTGTGACTCATTGAATGATAAACTCTGATTTCCTCTCAATACATGAATACTAGGCTTGATAAACTCATAAACATGTTTCAATGACTAGAACAATAATCAAATATTAAAAGGCATACGCACTTATCAGATCAAAGAAATTTTTAATTTGATAGAAAAATATTTTAAATTTGCATATATAACCATAAGTACCCGTGAATAAGTTTCGTATAATCCAGAGATAGATGGATGAAGATATCTTTGTGATCTAAATTTTTACACAAATACATTTCGGGTAAAAGTCAGAAATGCTTAACATACTTACAATTCTGACTCATTCTACATAATGTATTTTTTTTATTGCAAAATGCTTAATTAAGTTCGTATTTGTTAGCCTTGCTATTTTATAAAAGATACCGTCACACAAAAGAAATGGACTAGATATATAGCAAATAGTACCTTAGGGACTATTATTGTAATTTAGACAAACTACTAAGGTGATGAGCCTATAAATACCCCTCATGACTCTCCATGAGGGGTGTGGGAAAGTGTGTGTAAAGTTTCACTTCATTTCATATTAATAAAACACATAGTTCTTCACCTTTCTCTCTCTAGAAATAACAATGTTTTATACATATTTCGATCAACCGCGACCTCCGGAACGTGAATCTTGGGTTCAACAATTGGCATCAGAGCTAACCAGGAGCGAATCGTGGTGTTTGGTGGTGTAAAATTGTGTTTTTGGTGATTTTTCTCGGAAAAGTACGTGTTTTATCGAGTTTGGCATGAGTTTTATCGAGTAAGACATGAGTTTTATCGAGTATGGCTTCCAAATTTCGAGTAAGGCATGAATTCTATCGAGTTTGGCTTGATCTTATCGAGTATGGAGTGGTTTTATCGAGTATGGAGCCAAATCTCTAGTTTTTTCGAGTAACTAGCTGTTTTTATCGAGTAAGGATCAAAACTCTAGTTTTACCGAGTAAGCCAGCTGCCAGTATCGAGTAAGTGGTACAGGTTTTACCGAGTTAGGGCAAATCTCAGCAAGTATCGAGTAAGCTGCCAGATTTTACCGAGTTTTGGCAGGTCTTTCGAGTAAGCCAGATTCTACCGAGTAAGGGCTGAGAGTTTCGAGTAAGGGCACAGATTTCGAGTAAGTGAGCTGATTATCGAGTATGGCCACCATTTTATCGAGTAAGCTTGATTTTTTATCGAGTAAGCTCATTTTTGGCGAGTTAGCCACTATTCCTTATCGTTTATCGAGTAAGGACTTTTCTAAGGTCAATTCTAAACGAAACTCTGCCGAAATTGACTTAGGATATTGAATAAGGAGATGGGATTTTGAGTAAGGAAATAACAAAAGTTTATCACATAAACAAAACCTGAAACTTCATCGAATAACCTAAGCATTGATCAAATACCCTAATAACCACTTCACCTAAAACACATGATATTATTGGTAATCATTTTAAAGAACATGAATCATTTCCTTGATTCATTATATTAACACCAATATATCTCACACCACCTCAAACCACACCACGTATAGCTTGAAAAGATCCTGATCAAGATTCACAATCAAATGACAACGGCTACTATCGGATTTTTGTGACTATGGGGATAATTCTTTATCGCTTTTCTGGGTTTAAAGTTCATTTCAAGGGCATGTGTACTTATTTATCTCAAAGTCTAGGGGTGGATGGATGCATGACTTTCGAAGATACTTGTTTGTGCATTCACTGGTAATGATAGTGATTAAGACTTGGATTATCTAGTTATACCCGATGTAAGGAGTTACATTGTAGTGCTCACGGGTTATAGCTATCACTTTAAGGAGTTACATTGTAGTACTCAGTGTCACACGAAGTTGTGGATAGTTCAAGAGGCGGAGATTTCATATACTGTTTGTGGGTTTGGGTATATGGCACTACCTATGCTTAAAGGAGTTACATTGTAGTGCTCAGTATAGGTTCTTAGTCACACCATCGTACAAGATTAAGTCACATATCTAAGGGATGTTTACTTCATTTTTAGATTAGTTATATTGGGTTGTTTCTCTAGTCATTGGTCATTTACTAGCTGGTTGGAATTTGAAGAGGTCGCTTATAGGTTGAAGAGAAGAGACGAGATTGTAGAAATAAGAGAGTCATATCCTATCAGCATATTCTCACAAATTACGCTTTCATGGTCTATCTATATTGCATCAGAAGTGTAAAGTACGGGTAATTATGGCATGTACACAAAATAGTATGATGATTTCGATAAATCACAACCATCAGGAGGGAGAAGAACATGCCAAAAGAAGTAGTGTTTCATCTCTAGTACGTTGGCTGTTCGAGGTAATTGTGCTTACACTAGAACCGAAGAAGTACTAATGATGTGTACATCAGAGCGTATTACCAACCTTCTGTGCAATACTATGTGAGTTATGTTGTAATGATGCTCCCAGAACGACAACCATGGTGCAAACTCATTAGTATCTACTTTATCCGCTGCGAGATGAAAGAGGTTGTCAGTTCAGGAGGGAGCAGAAGAAAGAAAAAAGGCTCACTAGTTAGGAGGGAGTAATAACCTAACTAGACCATTACAGTTGAAGTTCAGAGCTACAAAGACCTTTGCCGTCAGTGTCAAAGATCAAACGCCGAGATCGTCGGAAGAGAGAACTTCAAGTCTGCCTCAATATCTAGACTACAGAGACTCTGCGCTTCAACATCATCAACATATTTTACTATTGTTGTAATTTTACATTGTTAATGTATTTATAGGTCTCATTGTAACCATTCACGTGTGATGATATCTTGGAGGGAGATTGTTAGCCTTGCTATTTTATAAAAGATACCGTCACACAAAAGAAATGAACTAGATATATAGCAAATAGTACCTTAGGGACTATTATTGTAATTTAGGCAAACTAGTAAGGTGATGAGCCTATAAATACCCCTCATGACTCTCCATGAGGGGTGTGGGAAAGTGTGTGTAAAATTTCACTTCATTTCATATT
Source organism: Artemisia annua (assembly GCA_014162995.1). Lineage (NCBI taxonomy): Eukaryota > Viridiplantae > Streptophyta > Magnoliopsida > Asterales > Asteraceae > Artemisia > Artemisia annua. The sequence goes on from LBNU01012545.1 coordinate 151,435, forward strand.
AATAAAACACATAGTTCTTCACCTTTCTCTCTCTACTTTCTCTCTCTAGAAATAACAATGTTTTATACATATTTCGATCAACCGCGACCTCCGGAACGTGAATCTTGGGTTCAACAGTATTAGTTGTCATAATGCTTAACAAATGGTTCTTTATTATGCAAAATGACTTAAATACCCTTGGATCATCATCACCACAAAAAAACCCAGTTAAAAATGCTCCATGAGTTATGCATTTTTTATCAATGGTAAGTTTTCAAGTTAAATCACATATTATCCTTCGTCATCGCTACATACAAGTGAGCGGTATCGGTTTACCGTTCATCAAACAAGGAAACATGTCTGAATCATCATGTAAAAACTAAATCCAAATAAAAACACGCCGCCCTGAACCTTCATCACCAATTCCTTTATAAAAACAATCTATAAATAATCACATCTCATATCTTTTATCAAAGTCCAAGTGTGTTTTGAGTAACTTGAGCTCTTCGATTTGGGGGTCTCGTATTCAAACTTTTTTCTTATCAAGTAAAATTTCAACAATCAGTTCCTCTATAGTTTGACTTTTTATAGATGTAGTATATAAACAAAAATGCTGTGAAATGAGAATTAAAGTCATTAAACATAATATTCTGTATTTCAAACAAGGTCGATATATCGTAAGCAGTTAAGATCACCCGCTTAAAACCCTTTTATGTTTGCCGCGTACGTGTGTATTGCCTTCGTGTTCTAGCTTTAAACCACAAGTCCTCGAAAGTATTCATTCTTACGACACATGTATGAATCAGGAACCATGTTTCACATTGTATAAGTAATAAGTCTAACGAGTATGAATACATTCCAGCCTCCTATTTCGTTGAAAAGATTGTCCCGAAACTTGTTTCAAACCGTAAAGGTGGTTTCAATCTATGTGGTTTGTGTACTACATAACATCGATGTCCCTGGAAATTATAGTGGTGGGAGGTAGGAGATGAAGACATAAGAAATGACGAAAGTACCCTTAACAAATCCTATTAGTTATGCGTAATGAAAAAAAAAACACAAATTTAATTAAGCATTTTAACAATAAAAAAGTACATTATGTAGAATGAGTCAAAATTGTAAGTATGTTAAGCATTTATGACTATCACCAACCGCTTCTTTCAACTTTGGAGTATAAGAAATTCAGAAATTTTCTATATGACCATAATTTTCATTCCACTCTTATGGCTATCGCATACACCACTTTTATGGAATCATTAAGAATCAATTTCGGTTTGTTACTGAAAAAATTATAATTAAGTTCTATTTGAACTATCAAATTAAATTGGAATCTTGTAAATTATACTCACAGCAAACAAAAATAAAAATCACATAAGAAAAAAAAAATATTCACTAATTCTTGTATAAGAGGCCTGGGAGTGGTAATGTTGCAACGCCGTTTTGTCCTAGCTGGAAGCAAAATCGTCCGATGTGGAAGCAAAGCAACGCCGTTAGGCGTTATCACCATTCCCTTGGCTCTTGCGTTGGACCACCGTTTTGATTTGCGTTAACGTACTAACATGCGTTTTCATGTACAATTCATTTTCAAAAAGCCCCCTGCCACTAATATTTCATACTTTATGTATATATTTGTGGTTTACTTATGTATTTTATAGTATCTGGTCAAATGTGTTAAGCGAATAGCATTAAAAATTATGTAAATTGTAGATTTAACTATTGATCAACTTACACCTATAAATGTGGCTACATGTCTTTTATAAAGTTTAGATGATATTTAAATTTTATTTCAAAGCAATATTAATATTTATGATCTAATAAGGGTATGAAGTTTTGAATGTCTTTCAACCAACCGACTAGTTTAAATTTTATTTCGTATGTTTTATTTCGTAATTTCTTTTATGTGTGTTTTTCTAATTGTAATGTTTATATTTTGTAATGTAATTTTAGTTTTATTAAAAAAATGTTTGAATGTTTAATAAATGAATTTGTTGAGGGTAAAATTTGTAAAAAGTTGTGTTATTGGGTGTTATGATTTCCTGGTGTATTTAATGTTATGTTATTTGGTGTTAAAATGATGTGGCGCTGACGTGGTGGAGGTGTTAGTGTTATGCCTTGTTTTACTCCCTTTGCTCTAAAGGTTATAATTAAAATTTTTGAATAATGAAAAGTAACAATTGGGCCCCCCAACATAAAAATAACCCATATTTACATAACAAAATAAAAAAGACACATTTGCAAGCAATCTTTTATATAATATAATAAAACAAAACCCCTAGTGGGTACTTTCGTATTTCGGAGAAAAAAATATTTCCTTATTAGGTAATATTTTAATTATTATTTTTTAATTTAAAAATTTATAAATTCATTTTGTTGATATACTAACAAGCAGAAGATAAATACAAAAAAACCAAACAATAGGATTAAACTTTTTAAATGATTATCTTTAATAATAAACAAATATAATAAAATCATAAATCAAACAAAACAAAGATCAAATTATTTGTTTTTTAATAAATAAAAGTATATCGTTCAGAAAGAATTAAAAAAAAAAAAAAAAAAAAAAAAAAAAAAAAAAAAAAAAAAAAAAAAAAAAAAAAAAAAAAAAAAAAAAAA
>LBNU01012545.1:154335-191403 GCA_014162995.1 Artemisia annua
ATTTGGTTGTACAATGTGAATAAATCATTGTACTTTTAAGTAATGGGGTGTTTTAATAATAATATTAATTACATTCATAATTTCCTTTAATAAGATTTCAACATTTCAACATTTCAACAATATTGACTTTTCACTTTTCCACTTTGACTCTTTTTCCTTTATATGTAGTATAGATATAGATACGCTAAGGAATTTGGAAAGTTTATAATAAAAAGAGCCAACTTGTACATAATTCATATCCCTTTGATCGTACTGCCAAAACTCGATATTTTATCAAGAACCCTAATTGGAGTATCTCTTCTACATTGTATTCAGTTTTACAACATCTGGTATGAATTTGAATCGCTATTTTATATGGTCTTTTGTTAATCAATTTCACATAGCATGCATATTGTCTATAAAAATAATTATGATAACAGCTAATTAATCCTTTTGTTATGAAGTTTGTTCGTGAATACGCATTCGTATTACTGTTCAACTATGGTGCACACCGAAGTATGTTCATCGTCTATATATGCATCTTTTCTTTCTTGAAAAAAAATATATATGGTTTTAATTGTGTTGTAATATATATGGAACAACAGGTTATAATGATGTGTGTAGACAATACTAAATGGATGCTCCAAGAACAGAATAGATTTTCGTTTCAAATTGATGTTTTTCACAAACTTTATGCGGATAAAATCAAGGTACGTGTTTTTTTTCATTAGTTCAATATATTATTACTATCAGTTGCTGAATATCTTGTGAAATTGCTAATTACAGTCTAATCCGAAGAATTTGGTGGGCATATCAACACTTGCTGGGGAAATCGATGGGGGAACCATGTGTATTTTGGCGGATCCTTCCTATAATCGTTGTAAACATATGTCTTGTATGCATGGTTAGCTTCTCTTCTCTAATAAAATTATCATAGGCTTGTTGAATTTTTGTATTATGTATGAAATCAGCAAGCTTAAGTATTCTTCTATTGTCATATTCAGATTTGGTTTATGTTGACGGTCCTTTGGACTTGAAGCACGGGTTACAGCTTGCTGAGATAACTTCGCGTGCTTATTTAACCTCCAATGATTTACTACTAAGGCTTGTTGTATTTGCCGGAGGGTATGTTTATGCACATATTGCAGTTTTTTTCTTTTTTGTTTTTTTTTTCCTTCTTTTTTATTTGTTCCTTTTAAATGTATTGTGTGTGTTTCTCCTTTTTCAGTCCCGTAAAAGACGATAAGGAAGATTTGGAATTGATTGGAAAGAAGTTTAAAGATAAAAGTATAGCTGTTGATGTCGTCAACTTTGGTGAAGAGGACCAACAGAGGAAGGCTAAACTTGAGGCCTTGGTCGCTGCCGTGAATAATAATTGCAGTAGTCACATTGTACATATTCCATCTGCATCCAAAGATGACTTACCTATCCTGTTAAGGTAATATATATTTTTTTCTTGGACTCATGACATAATGATTTTAAATTCTACTACTGTTTTAGCTTATGATATGTTGTGAACATTTTGTTGTCAGATCTCGGGTCTTCAGGGTGATGCACTAGAACCTAATCAAAGGCAGGAAGCCATCAAAATATCTTGCACATTATTCTTCAAAGACCAAAAAGGGGATGTGAATGGAATCAAGTATGAGTATATTGGTACTCCAGCTAAGAAAAATAGGAAAAAGAAACCAGTTAGAACATAGCACTAGAAGGACAATCAAATTTTATACTAATGTTTTAGGCTGCTTCTGTTTTGCTGCTTATGATTTCGGTGCTAATCGAATTGTGATTTTAGTACTATCAAGTTTCATCTTCGGTAATAACAAGTACTGCATACATGTGTGGTAAAACGAGTTCACCTGTAACTTTTGATTTGTTTATGTCAACGGTATCAGCCTATCATGTTCTCAGTCCAATTTTCATGAAGAATATTCGTGGACTCTTGTTTGAATTGGATTTTAGGCATCTCTCTGTGTATCATGTATTGATACATCTCATTTTTTGTTCATGTTTATGTAGGATAAAAACATATTTTTTAGTTTTATGCTTTAATGGAATTTTCATGAAGGTTGCTTGCGGTCCTTCATTTAAACGAAATTTTTAGGCATCGTCTTGCTTGGTTTTAGGATTGAAGAATTCTGGTTATTTATCTTTAGGGCTAATACTATAATAAAGCATCATACTTGTCAAAAAAAGCTGTTTTGAGTAGCGAACTTTTTTTTTTCCTCGTTGGTGTACTGAACTTGCATTTTATTGCCAAAAATACGTACTTTTGTACTTTTTCTCACCTTTTTATGACATTTTTGCCCCCGACTTTTTAATAACTTGAGGGGCAAAAACGTCCAAAGTACGTAGTTTTGGCAATAAAATGCAAGTTCAGTACACCAACGAGGAAAAAAAAAAGTTCGCTACTCAAAACAGCTTTTTTGTACAAGTATGATGCTTTATTATGGTATTAGGCCTTATCTTTATAGAAGAAAAAAGTGAAATGCACCTTGTGATGTGGATCATTGCATTGATGAGTTTAATTTGGGTTGTGTATCATCTCAACATGTTAAACTATAAAAAGATGCAGAAAATGACTTTTGGTGAATGGGTTGAAAACGATCACCTGGATACGTTGGTCAGGCAAGCGTGTATTTGAGTCAATTTCACACACTATAAGAGAAAGAGTGCCTCGAGAATATTTGGGATTTCTACTATAACAAGGGAAAAACCTCTTATGTTACCCGTTTACGAACAATATGACCTTAGGACGTTGAAGGTCAGCGAGTTGTAGCTTGGCGTCGCACCTAAACTATTCTAAACCTAACATTCATGTACACTATTTGATTGATATAAAGTATAAGTCTATAAAATTATGGATGAGTTTATTAGGTTGGTTGATAGAAATATGGGAAAAGGGTATATGAGAATTAATGTCATGGCGAGCACAAGAACCTGGAAAGTCATATCAATCCTGGTCCGCAAACAAACGATGTATAACGTCGCCATCCGTGACGATGAAAAGCTCTACGAAGTGGGGTACAAAGGGTATGACAAACAATACTTCAAAAGCGGTTAATTTACGGAGTTTGGGGAAAGTTATGAAGAGCGTTTTAGAGACGAGGGGGTACTTTATGGTAAAGAGTTGAGCCATGGAATATTTCGTGACAAAATCATGGATATTGTATTTTTCAAAGGTGGATGAAAAGTGCCGGGATATTCGCCCTAATGATAGCTGAACCAAGATGATTTAAGTGGATGTGTGATGTATTAATAGTGAGGATGGCAAAGGATGAATATGTTTTTCTTGAAGGTGACGATTGGTAGATGGGGTGGCTGCCAAAAAATTGAGGGGATATATCAAGAGTTGCTAGAAGGTTACCAACCAGATATGATATTTATACAAACCAACCAGGTATCATGACAACACGCTACCACGAAGCTTCTAGAACGAAGAATATGGGCATACAATGCTTTTACCTTTCTAACATGGGTATATTCTTCTTTTTTACTCTTATGTTCAGTAAACCTTGTTTTTTAATCTTAGTGATGACAGTCGTTTGATACTTGCCATTTTTGAGGAACTTAAGTTTAATTACAAAAGTGTAGAATTATGATATATAGTTTGAAATCCCATTCCTGTAATAGAAAACAACCGTTTAGCTTATTGATGTGTTTATTATAGTGTATATATTTTTTTTTTACCAAATTTTAAATTTATAATGTGCCAAACTAACCTATAGACGAACACTAACGAGCAGTGTACCCGATCAGTTATAGCTAGTGAATGGTAAGTACATGTCGTTTACAAGGAGTGAGTTACCTTAATACTAACATAAAGGTATTCTAATTAACTAAACTAAATTAATTAACCTAAACTAACGCAATTGGGTGGTTTTTCAGCCTGAGAGACTGACACGAGTTTGGTTTACTAATTAAACTAATAAAGCAAATAAATAATTAAGCAAATAAAACAAAACAAACGATAAATAAGTAAGCTCGAGGTCAATAGTGGAAGAACGTGCTAGCCAAGTCTATCTTACCAAATAATAGTGATTCGTCTACAAGTGCAATGATTACTTACTTATTTTTATTGGTGATTCACGAATGTAAACTATGTGTATCTTCTCCTTAAATCCTAGGCTAACAAGAGGTTAACTCTGTCACAGTTAACAAGCCCGCATAAAGTCTTTCAACTATTAATTATAATCTGACTAACTTACTTGCCTTAATCATATAATTATCTAACCTATAGACATAAAGTTCACTAGTCCTAATAGTGGAATTTGTTAAAGGACCGTTCCAGGTGGTTTTCCTTAACTAGGGGCCGATTCAGATGGTTTTATCTACACTCTACTATTACGATACGGATCTTAGGTTTATAAATTAGTTCAAGTAACCACATGTACGGATAGTTAAAGCACAGAAATCAATTCATATTCCAATAGATCTAGAAACTAGATAATAACTCCATCAAGTAAGTAAACGAGTATTTAGCGATAAACATAAATATAAAACGCTCGAAATGTTTGTTCAAAGTTCTTATAAGCTTGAACACGTTATATATTTTAACCTCAGTCTTTTATACGTGAGCTCAATATTGTTTTTAGCCATGTGTATGATGTTTTTACTCGTGTGGTAAGAGTTCACTTTGGGAACCAAATTGTTAACTAGAACCTTGCTTTTATGTTTTACATTTTCAAACTGAGCCCGGCCAAGGTAGATTACAGGATTCTCAGTTTGGTTCGATAGTTCAGATGGTTCGATAGTTCAGATGAAACATGATTATATTTTTTTTCAGATACAAACCAGAATTGCTTGTTAACGATTCCATAAAAGCTAGGTGTTTTGTGACCGACGACCATAAGAGTGGAATGAAATGTCTTATACTGTCTTTTCAAATGATATAAGTTAGTAGTTTATACGAGAGTTAAGACAAAGATACTAAATTAAGTAATACTAAAAGAAAAAGGTATCTGAAGTTTTGATGTTACTGCATTTTGGGCGAAAATCAATTGAAATCAGATATTATCAATATTATTGTAATTTCACACTTTCATTTGATTGAGAAATATTATTGTACGTTTATAGAGAAATATAAACTTGACAAGAAGCTCGAAAAAAACTGATCGAAAATTATTCACTCTCATCTCCATTCCAACTTGGTTTCATCTTAGGACCTGCAGGCCCATCTTGTCCAAATAGCGCTTGTGGAAGCTTACTCACAACAGCACGAGCAATTATTTTGTAATAGGGCGGACATGGCAATAAGTTTATAGCTATCTTGGCCTCTTCTTTCCATAGAATATTTGTCGTAGGACCCCACTTCCCAGTATAATCCAACCATGGTGGTGGAACAACATACCCATCACCATAATCAAGAGAAACAATTTCATAGCTTGATGGTGTCGCAAGAATATCAAACACACGATCACTTTTGGCAGCCTCGTCCACAGGACCAAAAACATTAAAGGATAATAATGATGATTTTCTTGGATAAGCATTTTTTAATTCGCTGGTTAGAATTTGAATGTCTCGTGACTCAACAAGCTTGTCTGCATCGCCATAAACATAACTATTTGGAGCATTATAGTGTGCATGATCATGCAAAGCTGCATATACCACTGGCCTTCCATATATATTCTCAAAATCATCAGCAAGCACCCATTTTCCCTTACCATGTTGAGATAGATAGATTTTTGTTAAACTCCCACTAAAGTTATCGATCCTTAACCTCATATGTTCCCAATCACTAACATGTTCTCCCACCGTTCCTAGCTTAATGGTCCAAGTTTCAAGTTTGACGGACCGTTAAAAGGATAGTACAATCATATTACTACATCAGTATATGTGCCGGTGACTCCAGGTTTCGCGTGTATATAAGCAACCGCGTCTTTCAAGGACCCTTTTTTCACCATATCACGTAAAGGTTGATTGGAAGGGAGATCTAAGAAGGCATCATCTAAGTTACCATTTCGTGGAAGGTTATCACCATTATTGTTCATGATCACATGAGGTTTTGGATCAAAGAGTTGAGCACCATTTTTAAAGAACCATGGAACAGATGAAGGGAAGTATTCTTCTTCAGGGTGGAAGTAGACTAAAGGAGCAAAAGCAGTGATGATAATTAATTAATTTGTTCAATAGTAGGATGAGCAGGAAAAGCAGTGTTCTTGTCCATCTTCAAACATGCCAACTCGTGAGTAGCAAAGCGATGATTAAGTGCTAAAAAGGTGCCTGTTGGAACACTTGGCCCGCCATTAGTCCTAACTGGCTTTGTAGAATACAAATCGATGTTACTTGAATCCCATATCCTTTCGCCCACTTCCGTTAAGTCCGTTAAATCAGATCTCACACACATAACCTTGTCAAGTGAGGGTTTTATAGGGGAATTGGTGACAATATGACCAACGGTTTTGTACCCACGAGGAGGTATTGGGAGCCAAATGTAGCCATCAACAGTTTTTTGGCCGAAAGTTATAGTATTTCCTTTACTGGTCCAAACAAGAGTGTAGTCTATGGGTCTCTCTAGAGCCGCACCAAGCAATGGGTTACGAGCAGTGTCTTTAGCCTTAAGGACTGTTTTCAACATTCGCTCAGTATTGAGTTTGCAATAGTGGCCAAGCAAATGGAAACCTTTTGGGATGTAAGTTGGTTCATAAAATGATGCACCAAGATTATTTAGTCAACCACTTTTTGTATCCCAAATTTTCTCGAAATACTTGGCTTTGAACACTTCTAATCCCCCAAGATTAATTGTTCCACGTGCAAGTCTCCACCTGCGCATAGATGATGTTAATTAAAATCTTTAAATCTAATCTTGTTAAGTTAATCTTATAAAAAACAGAAGAAGATCCACTAAAATATGTAAACAAGTATCTATATTTAAAATATCTTTATGTTAAGAATAGATAAATGCTAGTACTAATAAATGCTTTACTCTTGGGATGGGGGGCGTGACGTATGTGTTGATCTTACGGGTTCGTCGCCTTTGACGCAATCTGGGATGGTTGATTTTACGCCAGGGCGTGCGGTTATGGAGGCCGCACAGCGCAAACGTGTTAAGTATGATGCCAAATGTGTTGACATCGGGTATGGTTTCCTCCCTTTCTCGTTCTCTTCTTTTGGAGAACTTGAGAAAGATGCAGTAATTCTACTGAAACGCATTCGACGATTCTCTATGACTCAAGATATCGGGGCACGTGCGGCGGTACATATTTTTTAGTAGGATTGGGTTTGCTATTGCTAGAGGTGTGGGGGCCCAGTTGGTTTCTCGGCTTCCCACCAATTTCTTGTAAATTCTATGGATTTTTAATAAAGTGATATTTATAATAAAAAATAATAATAATAATAATAATAATAATAATAATAATAATAATAATAATAATAATAATAATAATAATAATAATAATAATAATAATAATAATAATAATAATAATTTATTAAAAAAAAAAAAAAAAAAAAAACACACACACACACACACACACAAACCCTGAAATCATTCAAATATGAAATCTAGTATCTTTTAGAAAGGAACTGTAGGTAAAATATACCAGTTTAATTAATTACAATAATAAATAATGATCAAAATTAAGAATAATTTTCAGATTATCATGTAAAGATACTAACAAATTCATTCATAGATACAGCAATTAGCTAGAATGAAACCAAACATCTTTGTGGTGCATTTGCAGATACAGGGATGGGGTGTGCTTTGACACTAAACCCCCTCGCATAAACACCCTCGGCAAAGAAATTAAGTTTAAGTTCATTCCTACTCTTGGGTCACTAATAGTGATACAGTTTTTTATCCGTGCTGTAGTGATATTAGATCTTTGATCCGGTTAATGCTTGTATAAGACCTCGTCTGTCATTAATGTCATACAGGTTATTTTTGCTAGTTTGTATTAGATGGTTTATCCCGTTAATGTATGAAGCTAGCTAGTATTTAACCAATAACTTACGAAATGCATGATTCAATGACTCATAAATGTGTAATGGTTTATTGTTGAAATTCTTACCAAAAGCTAGTTAATCTCCATGAGTTGTTACTTGCTTTGAATGCATGTATATAGTATTTAACCAATAACTTGCTTAATCTTTTCACTTAAGAAACAATAAATTAAACTGCAAAAGTCGAAAACGTATTACAATAAACCATTTTGATAACTAGATAAACCATCTAGTACAAACTAGCAAAATTTTACGACATTATTAACAAAACAAGAATAAAAAGATTATATAAAGTACGTACCTTCAGGATATATGGGTGATGGACCAATCGAATCAAGCGAGACGACCTCCTCTTCCACGTTGTTGAGATCATTATATGGACGATACGCATCACAAACGATCTGAAATAACAGAATTGCACCAAGTATATGAACTAAGTGCCTCAATAGAAGACAAGAAGACATTTTTGATCACTTCTCAAACAAAATATCGTTAAAGGAGTTGGGATCCAATGAGGGTTGTTAAGAGTCCATCTATATAGAGGCGAGAAATGTAATGGTGGTTACACTAGCTATGTTTGTACTCACTAATTCTGGTATGAGATTATGAAATATATAACGTAAAATTTACATATATTTCATATTATTTTCTTGTTTTCTTTTAGATATGATATAAAAGAAAGTTATATATTTCTTAGATATATATGATCATATCTAAAAGAAACAAGATTTAATTGTTACAAGAGATTGTATACATTCAAAATGATTGTATATACCACACTGTATATAATAATAATAATAATAACAATAATAATAATAATAAATTTACTTGTCATGTTATTAAAGAATGATTTCATTTTAGTCTAAATAATCCCACAAAATAAGGTTAATTGGTATAGCACTTATTTAGTTGGTTAAATTGGTTGTAATTCTCTCCATAAAAAGTCATGCCACAATTGGTTTGCTTTGTTTTAAGGCACTAGACTATTAATTAGTACATTTATGGGTAGTACATTCTGGTCACGTACGTATAATTTTGTGGCATTATAAATTCACTTATTTATTTCGTGAGTAAATTGCAAAAAGCGTCCATAAAGTTTGGCCCGTTTGCATGTTTCATTCCACATAATTCAAAACTGCAAGGATCGTCCCTAAAGTTAACCTTTAGGGCATATATCGTCCTTTTGGGGCATATATCGTCCCAAATATTTCGAAATGTTAGGGACGAAACATGCAATCGGGCAAAACTATAGGGATGATACATGCAAATTGGCCAAACTTTAGGGACGATCCTTACAGTTTCGAAATATGAGGGACGAAACATGCAAATTCGTCAAACTTTAGCGACGATCTTTACAATTTACTCTTTATTTCGTCTGCTTAGTAATTGCCTTATTGGTTTTTTCATCATCATATATAGTACGTAATCCGTAATATAATCATGTCTTCTATCTATATTCAGATCTTAGCACTAGGTATTATTTTATTTATTAAGAATAATAGTGTTGTTATTAAGGTGTGATAATCAAAGATTACTTGGATAATAAAAATCCATTTATCTGATACGGTTTTCTATCCTATTGATTGCATTTGGTTATAAGAATTTTGTATAAGGTTAAAACAAGAATGAACACTCAAATTTCAGGTAAAAGAAATAGAGCAAAATAATTTGTTGTATTTGTTGTTGATATGAATATGTTCATATGAAAGACCAAATTGTGTATATATAAATACAAAGTGACTCATGTAAGTTCGTTAAACTTATCACTCATCTAATATATATAGTTGAAGTATATTAATAAGTTTTGACATTTTTGTAAGTATTACATTTTTACGTGGCCCGGTTTTAAGTTTTGAGACATAAGGGCTTAACATTAGTAATTACCGGGACCAAACTATACCCCGTAGACCAAAACTTATCTAAAATATAAGCACCACACCACCTCAAGTAGGAGGTGGCGTGCAAACAAGTAACCACAAGACTACTTGGCCTTGTTAGGTTTCTTCTAACCTAAAATTATGCCACATATCTATCACCTACATATATAAACTCTATCATATACTTCACCACAAAATAAACATACACAAAATACTATCAGTCTCTTTTGGTTCTCCCTCTCCTACCGTACACAACATAATCACCATCACCATTTATTTTTTGAATGAAGATACAAGTTGTACTACAAAGATGAAGACCATAGTGAATACTACCTTGTTCAAGTGTTGTCCTGGAGGTTTCAAGGTTGAATCAAGAGTTACACAAGGGTTAGGGCTTAAGTAGATTTCATTTGGAGTATTTAGCTCAAGGTCACTAAGGGTTTCTAAGGTTATAGCAAGATTGGTTAAAGTCTTGAAGGTTTGAAGACAAAGGTTGAAGACTAGAAGATTAGGATAGATTGCTCTTGTGTTTTTGTTGTTTTCATCCAAGAGCTTTGTAAGATTTATGTTTATGTTTTTCCTTTTCATTTTAGCATTTTCATACCATGTATATGTTGCATAAGTTGTCAAGACTTGACTTGATGTTGTACATAGTAAAAACATAAGTAAAACTTGTTTAGAAATCTTTTTGATATAACTAGTTTGAAACTACTGAATTGTAATAAGAATTGATATGAGATTATGGACTTTAAACTTGTATAAACATAAGAAAGATGTACAGGAAGTGGTACAAAAATATAGCCTTTGTAATCATGATAAATGGACTTGTGGGTTAGAAAGTTACGGCTAGATAAAAATTACTAAAGGAGAAATTGTTACTTGGATAAAAAGCTTACTGATCTGTTTTTAAAATGAGATTTTGACCTCTTTCTGGTCCTAACCAGATAAAGTGTAAAACACAAAAGTTGTCCAAAGTGATATTTTACATAAGGCAACATGGGAAGCCTGAATGTGTAAAACAAGGGCTGGAAACCACAGAAACCAACTAGGACTGTTTTGACCTAAAGTTGCCTTTCGTAAACTTAGTCGCATTAGAATTATTTCCCAACTTGATATTGTACCAAAATTTCCAGGTTTCATAAATAACTTATAAGTAACATTTTCATAAGACAACATAATCCTTTTGACCTCGGAAATGATATTTTACATATTGACGCCTATTTTGACCAAAAACCGTTTTTGAACCATTTTTATCCTCTTTCATGATGTGTAACTAATTTTGACCCATTATTCTTGACGAATAGACCTTATTAACTAAGTTTTACACTTAAGACCATAATCGTTAACATAATATACAAACATTTTCATAAACACTTTATAAACATTGTTTTCATAAAATAACAACATCCATATAACCTTCGGACTAGCACTTTATGTAGTGACGAGTATTATAAACAACAACCATTTTGAACCATTCACACAACATATGACTTATACCGTTTTCCATATCACTTTTGTTTTACCAAAAATCCTTGATGTAGCATAACAAATGTTTCCATAAAATGTTTTCCTCGTTTCTAACTCTTACACATATAGATTATAGGAATAATTTCATATTTACCCAATCTAATTATCAAAATTCCATATTTACCCAAAACACAAGTTTTTAATGCACATGTACAATGCTTTTAAAGCATGTATTGGGGAAATATGGAATTATGAGGTTTAAGTTGGGTATATATGAAATTGCCCCTATGTTATAAATAGTAAGTGCCATGTTAATAGGTAATTTCACAATCATATGAGAGGTCTCTTCGAGGTGACGTATCGACGAATTGTAGATTTACAATTTAAAGTGTCCCGGCTGTGTCCCGGCTCCTCATACGTTCACTTCATGAACTATGAATTATGATAGCTCGAACGATGGTACGATATTACTTACAAAAGGTAAATAGCCAAACGACTTTAGGATACTTCATTAATATAACAACTTAAAACCTATTTACAACATTATGGTCAAGTCAATAACTTCATATAGACTTGAACACTTTCATATTATCGTACCGTATTCTAAGATATGATAACTATACTTTCGTAGGTCATCGTTAAAGACTGTGATCTTACAATACACTATTTATCGTTATAATTTACTACTGACCACTACGGTGAGTTCATAGCTCCAACTTTTATTGAACTGTTTTATAAACTCTTTGGGGTGAGATACATGCTAAAACATTTACTTACGGAAAATCATTTGCCAAACTGTATGCTTTCCTGAATATATTATTGCTTGTGTCTAAGTCCCTTATGCAAAGTCCCCCACATCATGGACCATTAATCACTTGCGAGTGTATAACAACCCACAAAATCTCATCACTATCATTCACACTATAAATACCTATATCAGGTATTTCACAGGTAAATTTTTGCTTTTTATGTGCATTCACTACTTGCATGACTCTCTAGACCTGCTCACGTACCTACACATGCCAAATATCTCTACCGACACATCCTATAAACCCATAGTATGTCAAGCATAAGATTACAACACTACCACAATAAGTAATCTATCAATATAACACACTAAAATCATCACAAAACCTTAATAAACCCTAATTAAGCCCTAATTAGACCTATGTGTTTACAAAACCCTAATTGCTTATCTAAACTAGTTTGAAAGTGTTCAAGTCTTATGTATGAGTTAGCTTAGGAACAATAAGATATCTTAGCACCCTTAGACTCTAGTACAACCCCTTAGAGCTTAGGTACAAGTCTCTTAAGCACAAAACCATAACTAGGTTATAACTTCCCAGAAACTAGATTAAACCTTCCCAAATCTTTACCATAAGCTACCACCACTTAGTATAAGCTTCTTAGGACTGAATCCTAGTCACTAAACACTCATAGGACCCTAATTTAGGCACGAAACCCTAAGCTAGACCCTAATCTCTCTTTAAGCAAAACTAGGCCAAAACTAAACCTAAACCTTAAAACTAAGCTACTTAAGCACCTCAAATCTTACAACCAAGCACCCTAGCACATCCCCTAGACCTAGAACAGACCCTAGCAAGCACACAAGGAGGTGATCCACCTGCTTGTCACCTCCTTCAACCCACGGTTCCATTTCCACCACACAAACCCTAGAACCGCCTATAGCCCATCATAATCACAACCATAGCTCTTAAGAGTCACTNCTTACAACCAAGCACCCTAGCACATCCCCTAGACCTAGAACAGACCCTAGCAAGCACACAAGGAGGTGATCCACCTGCTTGTCACCTCCTTCAACCCACGGTTCCATTTCCACCACACAAACCCTAGAACCGCCTATAGCCCATCATAATCACAACCATAGCTCTTAAGAGTCACTAGTAGCTGTGGTTAGTCACCCTACCCCCTCCTCGACATCTAGCCATACCATTCGACACCTAAACCCCCCTCGCGACCCTATAAATACCCGCGACCCCCATTCCTTTCCAAACCACACCTTCACTTCTCTTCACCTCAAACTTTCTGTATTTAGTAGTAATACTAGGTCCCTTGTAGCCTTAGAAGTCGAGTAGGGTAAGCCTTGAGGCCTTGTCGACTTGTTTTTCCATTGAGAAAACCCTAAACCTAGATATTCCTCACGTTAAGCCCTAGCTGGTCAAGTAAGCTTTCAAATTTGATTCTAATAGTTATATTACAGTACTAGGATATTATTAGGATGCCTTATTGCCTAAGCCTTGATCATTTTCCTTTAGGACTTTTCATTTTAAAAAGCTAATTATAGACTAAATACTAATTTTATTCTATAAGCCCTTTTCATAAGCTATAATCTAGTTTAGGCAACTTAGATAAGCTAATATTAGTTAATCATAAGCTAGGAAACCTTTTTGTTTCATTAAAATATGATTTGCATGGAATTAGGACTAGTTTTGCAAAGTTTTCCATGCATAGGGGTATATATGGTAAATTTCTGAAACTTTTATGTCTAGGGACTATTTTTGACATTTCTTAGAAGTTATAGGTATAAGGACCCTTTTTGCAAAGTTATATAACCTTAGGATAAAAAGTAAAATAGTTATAAACTTATAAGGACTAGTTTTGCAAAAGTTATAAAGTTAAAGGTATAAATAGTAAATTCTGAAAACTTATAANAGGGTGTAACAACTGAACCCTGTGGAACTTGTATTCACTATCACTTAAACCTATGACTCTCACTCAACACCTAGTGTTGACTTTTTAAGCATGTATCCTAGGTATATTACTACACGGAACTATGACAGGAGAAGGCACTGAACTCGGAGGACTTTCAAACCGGTTATCATTCAAACACAACATTTCACATAGACTTTGGGACCTCATCAATAGTAAAAGTATACCTTTTACTGTAAAAACTCTGATCTTTTAATGAATGATAACTAAATTTCTAAAAACGTCTCTTTTCGAGTCTTTTTCTATTACTGTAACTGTAATTCCATGAAATAATACCCCAACCCTAAATCCGCTGCGAACCGTGAAAATAGGGGTGTTACAGAGTGAACGCGAATATTGTGGATAGGCCTATCGGGATTGACAAATCCCGTTTGTGTTAGCTTGATACGTAACCAAACACACTATATTTCTAATTCTAGGTATATGGCAAGTACCTACACGGGACTATTATTATTCTACATGTCATTATTAACATGTACTATCAGTTTTGAGTGCAATGGGCTTAGATGCAATAATATACTTACATGATAATTGTATTCGTTGAAATTATTACTATAACTCTGAAACTTGTTGGTCCATTACATAAACCTATGAATTCACTCAACCATTGTGTGGACTTTTTGGCATGTTTTATCTCAGGTTCTTAAAAAATAAGCTGGCATATGAAAGCACATGGAAAATACTTTGAAGACTATGCATGATTATCATTCGATAAAGTTTTTGAAACTTATTATGTACTACTTATGTACATTACAAAACTAATGGGACCTCATACTAAAACTCTGATGTTATTATAAATCGAATAATAATGTATTTTCAAAACGTCTCATTTTAGAGTCGTTTTCTTTAATTGTACTTTGTGCTATGAAGTAATACCCTTGTTTTAGCTTCCGCTGCTATACGAGACTCGGGGTGTTACAAAAAGATGAATAAGATGAAAGCTTTATCTAATGTTAATTAGTAGTGGTGGTGGTAGTGGTGGTGGTGGTGGTTAACAAGCTAGTTGTATTGTAAATTAAAAATGTAAATGACATAATTGGATATACAAATATTAGGTTTTGGAATCATGTAGGTAGGCGGGTAATTTCAAAGGGCAAATCGATAATTTTGTGAAATATAATTTGCATCATGTTTTTAAAAGCTGGTTTATTCAACTTATTTTTTGAGAACTTATTTTTCCAGAATAATCCACAATTTTGTCACCCAAACAAAGATTATTTTTCTAATGTGTCATCTTTTTTAGCAAAATAATTTAAGCTCCTATAATATTTTATAATCTGATGCGTGATACGCCTGGGCCGAGCCCATGGTCTATTTCTTAAGATTAATCAAAGTTTAAGATTAATAATTCTCTAGTTCTTCTCTTCTATTTCTTAAGGAGCTCGCACACGCTAAAAGTGATGCCTTATCCCGATACAACCCCTAACCGGGTTATATCAATTGGTGCTTTCATTGAGAGCTCTCGTTGAGAGGGTTTTTGATTAGGGTTCCATAAAAAAATAAAAATAAAAATAAATAAAAAATAAAGTTACTGTTCATCGATCACTATTCACGGTACTGTTCATCGATCACTATTCATGCATACTGTTCATCGGGGGTACTGTTCATCGCGGTTACTATTCATCAATTTTTTTTTTTGAATTATTAATCGCTTGAGTATTATTCATGGCACCAGGCGGCAGCGATCAGGACGCTGAATACGCACTTTCTAAGCTCTTCAAATGGGTACGGTGACCGAATATGAGAGTGAGTTTGTGGTACTTGTAAATCGAGTAAGAGGGATCTCTGAATCTTTACTTACATCGTTTTATATCTCTGGGCTTAAACTAAAGTTACAAATAGAGCTGTTGAGGGCAAGACCTACAACTTTAGGAGAAGCATTTTCCTTAGCCCATATAGTCGAGGCTCGTTTTGAGGCAATTGATGAGAAGGAGAAAGAGCATATAATTGAAAAGAAATCAGATAATATTTTTTTTGGGTAAAGGGGAGTAATCCTGCACCCTGGTAAATATATTAGCCAAAAAACTTTTAAGTACAATGGATATGGGTGAAGTCCCACATCTCAGCCCGTTACATAGGCTAAAAACTTACATAACAAGATACTTCCTAATTTCTAAAAACTAGAAATCAAACCACAACTCTAATGATAACATAAGAACAACGAAATAAATTACTTCCTAAGGCCTTGAATCTTGGTACCATACATGGCATTAAAAGCATCCAAATTACCGGGAAGATCATACACCTGGTTCGCATAATCATCGTAGTCATCATACTCGTGTTCAAACTCTTGCCCCCCACCGAAAAGATTAGCAGACTCATCAAATGGGTTGGCAACCAACTCGTCCTCAGAATCAGACTCCACAATTTCTCCCACCTTTGAAAATGGGTTAACCCTCTTAGTGGCAGAGGTCGACGGGATAGGATGACCATCATCATCCACAAGAGTTGCTATACCATCAATAAGTAGCTTTTCAAGCTTACCAATTTTCTCAACAATAGGCGTAGAACCCTTACTAGACTCTTCCTCATTAACTTCCATTGTATTACCTGTCTTATTAGACTCATCCTTATTAACTTCTATTGTACTAGCTGTCTTACTAGACTCCTTCGCATTAACTTCCATGGAACTACCAGTATCCACATCCTTGTTGTTATCATTAGACGGAGTACCAAAAGCATCCGTATCATCAATATTAAGGGTAGCAAACTGATTAGATGTAGAAATCTTCGTTCCACTCATACTAGGCACATCAGAAGCCCTCTTCTTAGTGCCATCCACCTTCTTAGGTTCAGTTGGAGTCTTCTTGGGTTGATACTGAAACTGCTTACCCACAACTGGTTTAGTAAACCCTCTATTACCCTGAGTTGTAAAACCACCTTGCTTACCTTTCTTTCTATTATTGACAGTCATGAAACCATCATTAACAGACTTAGTAGATTGAACTGGAGGTGTAACGACTTTAGGACAGTCACTCAGAGTATGACCAAAGATCTTACAGTTATCACACCGAGGTGGTTTCCATTCGTACTCAACCCGAATCTTCTCAATAGTCGAACCCGAACCATCAAGTAATGGTATCTCAACAGTGAGGCTGTCCCGAAGCACCTCATCCGACTTCACTTCAATCATGCATCTAGCAAAACTACTACGGCCCCACGATTCCTTGCACATTTGGCTTGTAAAAGCATCTAACCTTTTGGGCGTGCCAATCAGTGTGGCTAGAAGACTGAGGCCATCATCAGAAAACATAGCAAGGGGAACATCATGGAACTTGACCCACACCGGGATGTTAGTCAAATCCTCTTTTAGTAGTTTTGTGTTCAAAGTCCATGGTTTAAGAATAATAGGAACATTTCTGATCAACCAAGGACCGTTTTCAAGCACATCATCAACACCTTTCTTCGAATTGAACTTAAAGAAGAAGAACCCCTTTGCATTCATCATTACCTTTTGCACACCAAACTTTGCCCATGCATTGCGTACATAGTAATCAACAACAGGAAACGCAAGGCGTTGACCAAGGAAGTAACCGTAGAGAGTGTTCTCAAACCTCGTGTTCACCTCTTCCACTACTTTCAATGGAACTGAAAGGTCAACATCATCCTTCTTTTTGCTACATTCCAACCTCCGAAAATTAGACACGTTTTTCTGAGGTTCATTAGAAGTAGCACCCGCGTAAGTAACCGACTTCACTCCAGTACCACTAGCAGTATCAACCTTGGGAGCATTAGGACCAGAAGTTGCACTCTTATTTATATCCACATTAGTACCACTAAAACTCGAAGGAGGATTATTAGCAACAATCTCACATTGAATTTTATTCATGGCCTCATCAAAATTCCTATGCGCATTAGCTAGCAATTGCTCCACATTAGGCTGTGTAGCGCCATTAGGTTCCAATGAACCAGCAGCCTCATTAACATCCACACTACCACCTATATCAGTATCAAGAGAAATCGGTTTCTCTTGATTAGAACACTCAACATTATAATACGAAACAGAAACATTAGCAACACCTTCAAGTGAAACCGGCTTCACTTTATAAGCATTCGAATCAATATTCATATTCGCTACAGACTTGGAACCATCAGTAGAAACCTAGCTGAAGAACCCTTTTTCCATCTCTCACAAACCCCACGACAATCGACCCAATCAACTCACACAAGCAGAAACAAACCAGCAAATCGCACGACCAGCAGTACCAACAAAAAAGATAAAACCCTAACTGAAAAGTTAGGGTTTTAAACGCTAAAGGTCCAAGATCTAACCAGCACCCATAATGATCATCCCAATGATAATAAACAATATAGGGAAGATAAACCGACCTACTTGATGGAAGGATCGATCAGAAAAGAGCAGGTCGTTTCAAAACCAAAAAACGATTACTTTTTTTTTTAAAAAAAAACCCTAAATAAACGAGTACACAATAACCAGAAACAATGTGATTAAAGCATAAAATATGATCAAAACGAACAAATCTTAGCAAAAGAACACAAGAATCTGGTCGTGTAAAGTGAAAAACGATAAAGGGATGTTAGGGTTTAGAAAAAATCGCCAGAGAGAAACTAGGGGTTTTTTTCCTCATATTTTTTTTTTGTGTCAGAAATCAGATAACATTCCATCATTACAAAGTGAATTCGCTTCACCTGAGATTAAAAGGTCGTTAGTAGATTCTGATGAATATATTGGTGTTGATGTGGTTAATAAGGCGATAAATGGTGTTTTCGATATTGAGGAGAGTAATGAAGTTAATAGCAAGTTTGAAGAATTTTCAGAAAATAAGAAAAGTATGGAAGAGATTGTTGGGAGTGGTGGTGAATTTGATAGTCGTTTGGATGAAATAAATTTGAATTTAAGCGAGGAATTAATGGCTTCTCAATCTGCATATTCTTCGTATCACCTTGAGGGCAAGGTGATCTTTGAAGGAGTGGGGAGTGCTATGGCATGGGTAGCGGAAGACGGAAGAATGATGTTGTGCTATGTCCAAGACAAAGGAATACGAAAGAAGAAAAAGGCGAAGGTTGCAATTCAAAGAAGATTATGGGATCCCGGATTACGCCAATGTTGCAGGAGGACGGACTGCCCAAATGACTAAAGAAGTCCAAACGTATGGCATAAAGATTATGTCATATAATCTATTTTTATTTACGTGTCTTTGTTTAGGAGTGTTTTCATGTTTATTTAGGGAAGTCAATTAAGAATGTTTTAAGACAACACCTTGATGGCAAGGTAGTTTTGAAGGAGTGGGGAATGATACGCCTGGGCCGAGCCCATGGTCTATTTGGGTCTTAGCCTCTTAGGGTTTACCCTACTTTGTCTTATAAATACTCTTGTAACCATTTATTATAATCAATCAATCAAAGTTTATGATAAACAAATCTGTAGTTCTTTTTTTCTAATTTCTGACGGAGCCAGCATACGCTTGAAGTGGTGCCCTATCCCGATACAACCCCTAACTGGGTCGTATCAATGCGCCAAACACGCTAGTAAGCTTATGGCTTATTGAAGCTGAATGGAATATATACGACCCGCCTTGCTATGTGAGAGAGGGAGAGAGAAAAAAATAAAAAATAAAAAAATAATAAAAAAAAATGAAAGAAATTTGACAAAAATATGACTAGAAATGGTATCGAGGTCAAACTTCACGAGAATTACCACCCATAAGGTTTCGATTGGTTAAAATTCTTTGATTCATATACATCCATATCTAGCAAATAAGATCACCTTGAATCCATATTTTAAACCTAAAAATACATAAGAAACGCACTCATACTTTATACTTACTCGATTCTTGACCACACCATAAAATTTGAAATCTTTGTTTCCTTTGACTCCAAAAAGAAATGACTGTCGTTTTTAACTTTGAATTTCCCGTTTCATCATGATTTCATATATGGTTTACATATTCAACTATAAATAACAAAAATATTTCATCTATCCACAATTTGTGAGAGAAGATAGAAAAAAATGGTGAGAAAGATGAATAAGATGAAAGCATCAGGTTAATTACCATGGTTGTTGCAATAAAGTTTTCAAGTTATATGGGGTTAATCAGATTTGTTAGACGAGGCTAGAGAGTGTGCACGTACGTTTTCACCTTTTAAAAGATTAAGAACAAAGAAACATCAAGTGGTATAGTTCATGTCAAAAGCTTACCAGTAGTATCTCAAGTTCAAGTAAAAAATTTCAAGTTTAGTTGTTTAAAGTTGTTTTCTTTTGTACCATGGCAAGACATCTTGCTTCTGAGTTCAAGTGTAGTTTCAAATGTCAATTAATATATTATATCTTATTTTGTCAACAAGAAAAGAGAAAGGCATTTGAAGTTAAGACTTCTGTCGTTATCTTCTTTGTTAGCTCTCAATCGTCTAGTGGCAACGTTAGTCCATTAACCAAACGATCGTTTGCAACGTTAGTCCATTATACTAACGATCGTTACTGATTAACTCAACTTTTGGTTTTATGGTTTTCGCCCGTTTTCTTACGTTTTCGCCAGTTTTCATGCGTTTTCTTACGTTTTCGTCCATTTTTATACATTTTTGTCCGTTTTTATACGTTTTCATGCGTCCTTATACGTTTCGTCTGTTTTTCTTACGTTTTCATACGTTTTATCCGTTTTTATACGTTTTCATACGTTCTAATACGGGTTTATCCGCTTTTATACCGTTTTATCTGCTTTTATACGTTTTCCTCCTATTCTTACACTTTTGTCCGTTTTTCTTACGTTTTCATCAGTTTTTATACGTTTTCAACCGTTTATATACATTTTCGTCTGTTTCTAACATTTTTCTTGCGTTTTATTCATTTTTTTTACATTTTTATCTGTTTTCATATGTTTTCATACGTTTTCATCCGTTTTATACGTTTTCATATGTTTTTATACATTTTCGCTCGTTTTCTTATGTCTTCACCCGTTTTTATACTTTTTCATCCGTTTTTATATGTTTTCGTTCGTTTATATACATTTTCATCTGTTTTATACGCTTTTCTTGCATTGTTATTCGTTTTTATACGTTTCTATCTGTTTTCATCTATTTGTTTTACTTTTTTATACGTTTTTTCTTATTTTATTACGTTTTCTTATAGATGAAAGTGTATAAAACATAGGAAAATGGATAAAAATGGATAAAAACATAAGAAAAATGTATAAAAACAGATGAAAACGTATATAAACAGACAAAATGTATAAAAACGGACAAACACATATAGAAACGTACGAAAACGGGTGAAAACGTAAGAAAACGAGCGAAAAAGTATTAAAATAGGATGAAAACGTATAAAAACGGATGAAATGTATAAAAACGGATGAAAAGGTAAGAGAAACGGAAAAAAGCGTAAAAACGGAGGAAAACGTATAAAATAGACAAAAACATTTAAAAACAAATAAAACCGTATGACAGCGTAAGGAAACATATAAAAACGGATAAAAACGTAAGAAAACAGACGAAAACGTATAAAGACAGAAGAAAACGTATAAAAATGCATTAAAAAGGGCGAAAAACAGACTTAAACGTATAAAAATGGAGGAAACCGTATTACATCGTAAGAAAACGTATAAAACGGATAAAACGAATGAAAACGTAAGAAAAACAGATGAATACGTATAAAGACGGTCGAAAACATATAAAAACGGACGAAAACGTATTAAAACGGACAAAAACTAAGAAATAACTCATGTGTGGGTGAGTGATTTCTCACACCGTCCCTTTGATTATGGTCTGCATGTGAATGGGTAAGGGGCGAATGGATGCATCCTAGGTCTGTTATCTGTTATCTGATATCTGTTATTATTATCTGTTATCTGGTGAATGCGGCTGTGTGTGCAATACACGTCCTTCACAACCCGTTGAGGTCACCCCTCTGTTTACATCTGTTATTCTGAGGCCTCCCCTCTGGATTGCATATGAGGCTGCTACTGAAATTATCTGATCTGTTCTGGGCACATGGTTGAAATACTGAATATGAAACCTAAACTTAAACTTTATCTGGTACCTTTATATTTACTTTTACACTTAACTTATATTTAATCCTTACATTACCGTTACACTTAACCTCTACATTTATTTCTACCTTATTTAACTTTACCTTCATAGTCTAACCATGTTACACCTTTCTGATACCTATCCAATGCAACATATTATGTCTTTCTTTTCTGTTTCATATTACTTTGTTGTTATATCTGTGCACTGGGCTTTTTAAGCTCAGCCGCGTTTTCTTTCTCCCGCGGCAGGTTTTTAGAAGGAAGCCGGGTTATGAGTGGAGAGTACATTGGACTTAGAAGACCACACTATTGATAGCTTTTGGATTATTAGGAGCTCTTGCATCTTACGACTTAGCATTTATTATTGTTCTCATTTTTGTAACCTTGTATTTCAGATTATTCCTTTGTAACCTTTGAAATTCTTTTGTATTACTTATGTTGTATGTCTGTATACGCTTTGATATGTCACCATAATGTGGCACTTTAGCCCTTGTCGGGTTGGGGTGTTATGGTTTACATATTCAACTATAAATAACAAAAATATTTCATCTATCCACAATTTGTGAGACAAGATAGAAAAAAATGGTGAGAAAGATGAATAAGATGAAAGCATCAGGTTACCATGGTTGTTGCAATAAAGTTTTCAAGTTATATGGGGTTAATCAGATTTGTTAGACGAGGCTAGAGAGTGTGCACGTACGTTTTCACCTTTTAAAAGATTAAGAACAAAGAAACATCAGGTGGTATAGTTCATGTCAAAAGCTTACCAGTAGTATCTCAAGTTCAAGTAAAAAATTTCAAGTTTAGTTGTTTAAAGTTGTTTTCTTTTGTACCATGGACATCTTGCTTCTGAGTTCAAGTGTAGTTTCAAATGTCAATTAATATATTATATCTTATTTTGTCAACAAGAAAAGAGAAAGGCATTTGAAGTTAAGACTATTAGGCCAAAAGTAAACACGTATAATCTATTGAGACGGGATGTTATTAATATTAGAGTAAATTACACCGTTCGTCCCTGTGGTTTGCTCCAAATCACTACCGTAGTCCCTGATCTATTTTTTTTTGCTTTTTTGCTCCTTATGGTTTACATATTGAACGTTGTCAGTCCTTATCGCTAACTGTCGTTATCTTCTTTGTTAGCTCTCAATCGTCTAGTGGCAACGTTAGTCCATTAACCAAACGATCGTTTGCAACGTTAGTCCATTATACTAACGATCGTTACTAATTAACTCAACTTTTGGTTTTTATGGTTTTCGCCCGTTTTCTTACGTTTTCGCCAGTTTTCATGCGTTTTCTTACGTTTTCGTCCATTTTTATACATTTTTGTCCGTTTTTATACGTTTTCATGCGTCCTTATACGTTTCGTCTGTTTTTCTTACGTTTTCATCCGTTTTATCCGTTTTTATACGTTTTCATACGTTCTAATACGGGTTTATCCGCTTTTATACGTTTTTATCTGCTTTAATACGTTTTCCTCCTATTCTTACACTTTTGTCCGTTTTTCTTACGTTTTCATCAGTTTTTATACGTTTTCAACCGTTTATATACATTTTCGTCTGTTTCTAACGTTTTTCTTGCGTTTTATTCATTTTTTTTACGTTTTTATCTGTTTTCATATGTTTTCATACGTTTTCATCCGTTTTTATACGTTTTCACATGTTTTTATACATTTTCGCTCGTTTTCTTATGTTTTCACCCGTTTTTATACTTTTTCATCCGTTTTTATATGTTTTCGTTCGTTTATATACATTTTCATCTGTTTTATACGCTTTTCTTGCATTGTTATTCGTTTTTATACGTTTCTATCTGTTTTCATCTATTTGTTTTACTTTTTTATACGTTTTTTCTTATTTTATTACGTTTTCTTACAGATGAAAGTGTATAAAACATAGGAAAATGGATAAAAATGGATAAAAACATAAGAAAAATGTATAAAAACAGATGAAAACGTATATAAACAGACAAAATGTATAAAAACGGACAAACACATATAGAAACGTACGAAAACGGGTGAAAACGTAAGAAAACGAGCGAAAAAGTATTAAAAACGGATGAAATGTATAAAAACGGATGAAAAGGTAAGAGAAACAGAAAAAAGCGTAAAAACGGAGGAAAACGTATAAAATAGACAAAAACATTTAAAAACAAATAAAACCGTATGACAGCGTAAGGAAACATATAAAAACGGATAAAAACGTAAGAAAAACAGACGAAAACGTATAAAGACAGAAGAAAACGTATAAAAATGCATGAAAACGGGCGAAAAACAGACTTAAACGTATAAAAATGGAGGAAACCGTATTACATCGTAAGAAAACGTATAAAACGGATAAAACGAATGAAAACGTAAGAAAAACAGATGAATACGTATAAAGACGGTCGAAAACATATAAAAACGGACGAAAACGTATTAAAACTGACAAAAACTAAGAAATCGCATGAAAACGGAAGAAAACGATAAAAACCGCGTAGAAAATAATTTTTTTAAGAAAACTAAAATTTGAGTTTAGTAGTAACGGTCGTTAGTATAAAGGACTAATGTTGCAAACGATTGTTTGGTTAATGGACTAACGTTACCACTTGACGATTGAGAGCTAACGGAGAAGATAACGATAGTTAGCGATAAGGACTGACAACGTGCAATATGAAAACCATAAGGAGCAAAAAAGCAAAAAAAAATAGATCAGGGACTATGGTAGTGAATTGGAGCAAACCATAGGGACGAACGGTGTAATTTACTCTTAATATTATTTTAGACTTTGTTCCATTACAAAGTATGTTTATAGAGATAAGTAAACAACTTGAACAAAATCTTGAAATATAAAATCAAAAATCAGTCGATCTCATCTCCATCCCAACTTGGTTTCATCTTAGGACCTGCAGGTCCTTCTTGTGCGAATAGTGACTCAGGGAGCTTATTCACAATCTGCTTGAGAACGAATTTATACAACCATGAACCTGGCAAGCTACCTATAACTTGCTTGACCACATCTTTCCATCCAGAAAAAACTGTAGGACCCCATTTCCCGGTATAGTCCAACCATGGTGGTGGAACAATATAATCAGCACCATAATCAAGAGAAACAATTTCATAGCTCGATGGTGTCGCAAGAATATCAAATACATCACCTTTGGCTGCCTTGTCCACAGGACCGGCAGCAAAGGAGAATAGCATTGATTTTCTTGGATAAGCACTAGTGAACTCAGCACTAGTGAACTCGCGGATAAGAATTTGTTTTGCAAGTGGGTCGATGAGCTTGTCTGCATTGTAATATATGTAATCTTTTGGAGCGTTATAGTGTGCATGATTATGCAAAGAGGCATACACCACCGGCCTTCCATCTTTATACTCAAATTCAGTAGCGTCTAACCATTTTCCCTTACCGTGTTGAGATAGATAGATTTTCGTTAAACTCCCACTTAAGTTATCAATCCTTAACCTTATATGTTCCCAATCACTAACATGTTGTCCCGCATTTCCTAGTGGAATGGTTAAAGGTCCAACCTGAAACTTTGCTGGACCGTTATATGGGTAATACAACCATATGACAATATCAGTATAACCACCGGTTACCACAGGTTTAGCGTGAATATAAGCAACCGCATCGGCCAAAGACCCTTTTTTCACCATATCATGTAAAGGTTGATCTGAAGGGAGGTCTAGGAAGGCACTATCTAAGTTACCGTTGCGTGGAAGGTTATCACCATCATTGGTGATCGGATGAGGTTTGGGATCAAATAGTTGCGCCCCATTTTTAAAGAACCATGTAACAGATGATGGAAAGTATTCTTCATCAGGGTGGAAGTAGATCAAAGGGGCAAAAGCAGTTATCATAGTTTTAATCTCTTTGATATTAGGACGAGGAGATATAGCATCTTTCTTGAAGTAATTAGCTTTAGACACTTCAGATTCTCCAAAGTCACTTGCCCCCTGTGCAAAGTCTCCACCTGTGCGTAGAAAATGTTAATTAATATATAAATTCAATCTTGTTAAGTAGGGTAATGTACTTCTAATTAATCAAAACATGAAATGTCTTATAAGCATGCACATTAGACCAAAATCTTGCCGATTTAGAACTACAAATTCATAATCGATCAAAATCGAAAAAAGAAAATTTTCACATTATCGTGTTGAATCCTATATCAACTTAAGCTGCTTAAATTATAAAAAGTATTTAGAGGCTAGTAATTAAGTGGGTACATACATACAGATACAGATATATACATGCAGTGGAACATATAAATGAAGTAGAAAGATTTTTTAATCCAAGATCTTGTTTTATCTTTCATTTACAAACCCGAAATCGCAGATTTGCGAACATGTTTTAATGAGTCATTTTTGTTACTTGATAAATCATCAATAGCCGGGACTATGGAGTAATATAATTAAAGTAGCAAATAATGAAAAATGTCAAGTCAATAACAAAAGAAAAATACAAACTATTCTAAAGGATCATAAGTAGAGATAAAGTATATACGTACCTTCAAATGATACAATCTCTTCTTCGGCACTCTTGAAGTCGTTAAACGGACGATATGCATTACAAACAATCTGAAAAATCAGAATTGCACAAAGCATATGAATTGAGAGCCTACAAAGAAGAAGAGAAGACATTTTTGTATCACGTACTAGCTTCTAAAACACAATATCGTTAAAGAAGTTGTTGTGGTGATACAATATATAGGTGAGAAATGCGTTGGTTTGTTACACTAGCTAAGTTTACGAGCTCAATAATTTTGGTAAGCTATATATTGCGAAATGGTATATACATGTATTAGAAAAGATTGTGCATACTATATGTATAAGAAATGAAGATTCACTTGTCACAAGAGATTGTGAAAAATCTAGAATATGTATCAAACAAGATTCACTTGTCCTGCAATCAAGCCTTATTTCATTCTTTTCAAGAATAAGCGACAAAAATAAGGATATTTGATAAAGAATCGTCTTAATTAGTTTGTTAAATTCGTTGTATTTCTCTCCTTAAAACTAGCCATGCTACATTTGGTTTCCTTTGTTATAACGTATTACATTTTTGGGGTATATATTCTGGTCGCGAATTATTTGCGGCATTAATTCCAACTGTTATTCCGTTTACTGAGTTTACTATTAGTAACTTCCTTTCAACATTAAATAAAGAGTAAATTAGATGAATGGTCCCTGTGGTTCGACGAAAATTTCACCTACCGTCCCTCAAACTTAAAAGTTGCATGTATGGTCCCTGTCGCTGCCAAAGAATAACATGAATGGTCCCTCAGACTAACTGTCATTAGTTTTTTCCGTTACTCCATTTGCACCGTTAGTCCTTTAACGACCGTTTGCAACAAACATTTGCACTGTTAGTCCTTTCATATGTTTTTGTCCGTTTTTATACGTTTTCGTCCGGTTTTATACGTTTTCGCCCATTTTCTTAAGTTTTCATCCATTTTTCTTACGTGTTTGTCTGTTTTCTTATGTTTTTTCCGTTTTCATACGTTTTCACCCAGTTTCCTACATTTTCATCCGTTTTTCTTACATTTTTGTCCGTTTTTCTTACGTTTTTCCAGTTTTCATACGTTTTTGTCCGTTTTGATACGTTTTCGTCTGTTTTTATACGTTTTCGCCCAGTTTCTTACACTTTCATCCATTTTTCTTACGTTTTTGTCCGTTTTTCTTACGTTTTTCCAGTTTTCATACTTTTTTATGTTTACATAAGTTTTTGTCCATTTTTATACGTTTTGGCCCGTTTTCTTACATCTTCATCTATTTTTATATATTTGTATCCGTTTTCGTCCATTTTTATACGTTTTCCTTACGTTTTTTTTTCCGTTTTCATACTTTTTTTTCCGTTTTTCTTAGATTTTATACGTTTTTGTCCGTTTTTCTTACGTTTTTGCGTAGTTTCTTACATTTTCGTCTGTTTTTCTTACGTTTTCGTCCGTTTTTCTTACGTTTTTTCATTTTCAGACGTTTTTGTCCGTTTTTTCTTACATTTTTGTCCGTTTTTCTTACGTTTTTTTTCCGTCTTCATACATTTCTTCCTAAATGTTTGTTGCAAACGGTCGTTTAAGGACTAACGGTGCAAATAGACTAACGGAAAAAACTAATGACAGTTAGTCTGAGGGACCATTCATGTTATTCTTTGGCAGCGACAGGGACCATACATGCAACTTTTAAGTTTGAGGGACGGTAGGTGAAATTTTCGTCAAACCATAGGGACCATTCTTGTAGTTTAAAAGAGGCTTGCAGACCCGTACTTCATACATAGGTTTGATCTAATTGCTATTCTCTAATTGTTGTTCTCGTAATTTGTGGCACTAATATTTATGAAAATGTTAAAATCGTGATGTTGAGTAAAATCGTGGGTCATATTTTTGAACGTTAATATTTTCACGCAGGGTTAATAATGAAACAATCAAAATGGTATTTAGATTTTATAGTCTTGAACATTGAGGGATGGATTGTAAATTTTGTCGTGATAGTATTAAATCTAGTGTATTGCACACGCTTTTGGTTTGTTCCGTACATTATAAATATTTTAAGTTCAGAACAATGAGTAAAATGGTTGGTCATATACGTTAAATTTAAATTGTTGTTATGGTGTAGTATGTTAATGTTATGCATTGTATTTTATGAGAGCCTTATATGTCAAAATGTTTAATATGAGAGTTTTTATGTTAACTTTTAAATTTTTTTTGTTAAATACTGATATGATAGTTATGCATTGAGAAGAAGAAGTGCCATTCAATTAAACGGGGTGTTATTATGCATTATGATGCCTTCTCATTTTACTGTTTGTTTGTAACTCCCAATGTTTTAATCTTGTATAAGACACTTAATCATAAATGTAATAGTCATTCTCATCCATACATTTTAAGATAATTTTTCCTCACCTAACAATCAATGACTGTTACTCCGAATCTCGATGAGCTTAAATAGGCCTATGGTTCAGACGATCTCAGTGTTGCTTTCATGTTCTTATTCTCTCAGGAAATAATTGAAGATGAAGGTTTTTTGATACGTATTGGGGAAGAATGCAACCAACTTCGAGCAAAGATTGACAAACGTGAATAGAACATCCATGAGACTGAGACTTTTGGCCCTTTGAATGAAGATGCTACCAAGGCTTGGGATTGTCTTGTTGAAACTCCGGAGAGGGAGCATCAGAGGCTTCGACATTTGACTACAATCCTGGTGGAAGCTCGTGAAGGAATTGTTGAGAAGGAGAGTCATGTGACCAAGATGGGGTCTGATGAAGATGGAGATGATTAGGTTTTCTTCATGTGTTGAGTTTGTGTTTTGGTCTCATGTCATGGTTTTCTTATATCATCTCTTATGAAGTTTATTAATGAACAATTAGTTGTAATATTTATTAAGGTATGAATGAATGGAATGCAACTGATGAATGATCACTTTTTTAACTAATTATATGCTTGATAATTTTTTTGTTTTTTCATTTATTTTATACATTATTATTTAAGTTGCAACATATATAGTCTTTATTGTGTGTGTTGACTTTTTCTCTCACAAACACAGTCATAAAAGATTTCAAAAATAGATCTGGTCAAATTTATCAATGTGGTGATTTTAGGGTTTTCATTTTCAATCGACATTAATGTAATCAAACAATAAACAATCAAAGTAAGCTTTATTTTTGAGTGTTTGATCATTATTATGAATATCGATTTTGAGTAGCTTTAGTCATCCAGGTATTTTTTTATTTCTATGCTCATCGGAATTTTGTATGTGGGTTTTGATTTGAGGGTGGTTAGTTTAATCATTCTATTTGTAAATGTGTAAATTTGTTTAAAACTTGTTACTTTATGATTTTTTGTTGTTTGGTATCAGAACTTGTATGAGTGTTATTGTCTAATTAAAGAGGTTTAAGGAGGGTGTGTATTGGGTATTAGTATTTGAAATAAGAAATTTTGTAGGTGTTTATGGCTCTAATCCACTCTGCTTATAATTCTTTGTTGGAAATGAAATTAGCAAATTGTGAACAATATCTTCAATACAGTAAGCTTTAGGGAATCAATTTGCTTCTTGAAATTTATTAAGCATAACATAATAAGTGATAATAGTACATTGATTTATCTACAAAAGAAGTCCTTGCAACTTAGTTAAAAGCAAACAAATAATTAGCGTAGGTAGCTCAATTCCCTGGCTTGTTGCGCTTATGCATCTTGCAGAGTATCCTGCAAATACAAATTTGTGAGATAGCTGTTATAAATTTAGAAGGATGTAAATATGAATTTAAGAGTGGTGTTTTTATTAATAGAAGGATACCCGTGGTTGTTAATTTAGGTTTCCAAAAGTCTCCTTATAAACAATATTTCGGGTATGTCCCTTTAGATTGGTGTCTGTGTCTTCCAACATAAGAATTTTGAGTCCATCGGGGCTTGTCACCCTGGATATTGCTGCATAAAGTTGGTCATGACTGAACACAAGATTTGGCAAGTAGATACCTACATGATTTAGCGACTGTCATTGCCTTTTGTTAATGGTCATTGCATAGCATGGTTAGATAGGGAACTGTCGTCCCTTCATTATGAATGGCCAATCACTTCATTATGAATGGCCAATTTGTTTTTGTTGATGTCATAGTGATTCTAGGAATAAGAACAATGTCTCATTGTCTCCTATATGTGACCCAATTAGGATTTTTGTACGGATAACAAATTAGCCCAAATCAGTAATGATGAGCCGAGTCCCATTGCATAGCCCTTGAGTTGGATTTACATTTCGTAATAGCATTACTGGGAGCTCCTTTTTTAAGGACAATGCATGTGGTGGCATTCCTTGAAAATTTAACGAATTTAAGTACTCAACTAGGTATAGGTCTTCTTGGCCAGAAGCATCGATAGAAGCCTTGCATACCTCATCTGCACTATTATAGGTCATCGGTTGGCCTTGCAACTTTTCAAACATATAGGCATTGATTGCATTGGCATGATCGTATTTGGGTGTTAGAATGGCCTTTTCTTTTAGATAATCGTCCTCATGCTATCTTGTTGTAAATTCCGGAAAGGTGTCGTTCACTATCTTTTCAATAGGATTATTCCATGAATTAATAACGAACTGCTCAGGAATCTTAATCCAAGTAGGCTCATCCTCGTTTTCTTTAATCTTCGCTGGCAGATTCCCATCCCCGACGTTTAAAACCCATTTATTGAATTCCTGCTTTCTAAGATCAATGCTGTCGTCTGCATTATATTCATTCACTCACATGCTTTGAGTGAGGGTGAAGACTTTGCAAGATTTCCATAATGGTGATCGGTTAATGCAGGGATCATGTACATCTGCCCGCTTGCCTTTGGGGATGACTTGTAAAATTTGTCTGAAGTCTCCTCCCAATAATACTGTAACTCCTCCAAAAATGCGGTCTGTATTCTCCGTATTATTATATCCTAATATATCTCTTAACGTTTTGTCTAATGCTTCAAAAGCATATCTTTGGGTCATTGGTGCCTCATCCCATATTATCAATTTTACCTCTTGCATTAGTTGTGCTAAGTGTGTGTTTTGTTTGATTCCACACGTACTATTCTCCATTAAATCTAGTGGAATAATGAGCCTGCTATGAGCGGTCCTCCTGCCTGGTAGAAGCAATGAAGTGATCCCTGAGACAAGATGAAATTTTGGTATTATTTGTAAATTATTTAAATAAGAAAGAAGCAATCAAGTAATAAACATTTATAAGCTGTGTTACCTGAAGATGCGACTGCTAGAACTATCGCTCGTTCTGATCTTAGCCTTGAAATGATAGTGTTGTATAGAAATGTTTTCCTCGTCCCTCCAGGCCCATAAACAAAGAAAAAATGTCCCTTCTGATTATGCACAGAGTCAATAACTTCATCATAGATTAAGTTGTGTTGCTCGGTGTTTAACAATGGATGCAATTGATCATGGTCTGCCTTGCTCTTTTTCATATCAAATTCAAGGGCCTCTCTTATTAGCCAGTTGTCCATGTTAGTTAGCATCCTTGGGTCTGGCCATGGAAGATCTTGGAAATCCTCCAAAGATCTGCCATTCCTGTTTAACAACTCTTGTATTTCCATGAGGCAGTAGTTCTTTATTTGTTCCTCTGTAAGCTCCAGATCTGGGTATCTGAAATGTTTCCCTTTTTTATGCAGAATGTCCTCGGACAAAGCCTCCCAATTTACTTCCCAAAACTGCAGTGGCCTGCTCACGTCACAAAACAGCAAAATCGTGACAAATAAGTCACGGAGCTGTGGAGCTAAAGCCCATTTCTTGCTTCTGTTATAGCGTATGTCCACTTCTTGTCATCATTGAGTAGTCCGTATGCAAAACATGCTGCTTTAAATGTCTTATATTCTACGTCGTTGACTGTCATCAGTTTCTCGAACGATTGAGTTCCTCTTACTATGTTTAGTAGCATTCTAAGATAGTAACGCTCTCCTGAAGCAGGGTTTGAGTAAATAATCCTCCCAATGCATATTTTTTGCTTCCTTAGCTTCCAAACTTTGGCTTGTTCATGCCACACATATTTTTTGGGAAGTTCAGCATATGTGAGTTTCCTGTCTTCTGTGTCCCGCTTGTTTAGCTCGAACCACTTAGTAAACATTGTTATATTGATTCCTTATTTTTCCAGAAGAGCGTGTAAACTTCTAAGTCACGCAGCGTGATGGCATTCTGATTAGGTAAATGATAGTTAAGCTTCATGACTGATGGGTATCATAAGCGCTTTGATTCATATACCCATATCTAGCAAATAAGATCACCTTGAATCCATATTTTAAACCTACAAATACATAACAAATGCACTCATACTTTATACGTATTACTTCTCGATTCTTGACCACACCATAAATTTGAAATCTTTGTTTCCTTTGACTCCAAAAAAGAAATGACTATCGTTTTTGACTTTGAATGTCCCGTTTAGTCATACAATCACATTTAATTAGATTTCATATATAGTTTACATATTCAACTATAAATAACAAAAATATTTCATCTATCAACAATTTGTGAGACAAGATAGAAAAAAATGGAGGAAAAGATGAATAAGATGAAAGCTTTATCTAATGTTAATTAGATTGTAGTTTTTTTTTTATTGCGTTGAATTATCGTATTACAATATTTTTCAATTAAATTATGATCATTTTACATTTTATGCGTAAATGTTAGACGTAATACTTGATCATAATATCACAAAAATAATTATTTGTCAATATAAAATCTCATCACTATGTATGCGTATTCGTCTAGTCTAATATAAGCCAAGAAGGCCCTCGTGTTTCCAATGGTTTCAACATTCTTCAGTTATTTTGAGGTATCTGCCCTATAACTTGTGTTAAGACGACATTTCTGCCTTAAGAATATGGTGGCACTACTACACAAAAATCCCATTTGCGAGTTTTAAGTTAAATTTATTGTGGTTGTTGATGAAGTGTTTAATGTAATCGTTTTGAAAGATTTGAGTTGAGGATGAGGATGAGTATGAGTAAATGTGTGTATTGAATGAGAGAGTGTGGTTGTTGGTAGATTTGGAGCAGGTTTCCGTTGGGGAGACAGATCATTAAGTTGTTATTTGGTGCGGTTTCTTTAAAACCGTATCAAAAAATCAATATTTGGTGCGGTTTCTTTATAACCGTATCAAAAAATTATTATTTGGTGCTGTTTCGTGTAAACCGTACCAAAAAAAGATTATCTAGTGCGGTTTTATTAATAACCGTAGCAAATCACAAAGAAATGGACCTCCTTGGTACGTTTTTATAGAAACCGCACCAAATGGATTTTTTGATACGGTTTTCAACATAACCGTATCTAAGTACCGTACCAAATAATACTTTGTGTAGTAGTGTGGTTGTGTGGTGTGCTTTTGTGGGTCCTTTCTAGGTTCACATTCTAAGTTTGTTTACGGCATCAGGTTACCATGGTTGTTGCAATAAAGTTTGGGTTAATCAGATTTGTTAGACGAGGCTAGAGAGTGTGCACGTACGTTTTCACCTTTTAAAAGATTAAGAACAAAGAAACATCAAGTGGTTATAGTTCATGTCAAAAGCTTACCAGTAGTATCTCAAGTTCAAGTAAAAAATTTCAAGTTTAGTTGTTTAAAGTACGTGTAGTTTCAAATGTCAATTAATATATTATATCTTATTTTGTCAACAAGAAAAAAGCAAGGCATTTGAAGTTAAGACTATAGTCAATTGAAACAGGATGTTGTTATTAATATTACTATAGACTTTGTTCCATTACCAAGTATGTTTATAGAGATAAGTAAACAACTTGAACAAAATCTTGAAATATAAAATCAAAAATCATTCGATCTCATCTCCATCCCAACTTGGTTTCATCTTAGGACCTGCAGGTCCTTCTTGTGCGAATAGTGATTCAGGGAGCTTATCCACAACCTTGTTGAGAACGAATTTATACAACCATGAACCTGGCAAGCTACCTATAACTTGCTTGACCCCATCTTTCCATGCAGAAAAAACTGTAGGACCCCATTTCCCGGTATAGTCCAACCATGGTGGTGGAACAATATAATCAGCACCATAATCAAGAGAAACAATTTCATAGCTCGATGGTGTCGCGAGAATATCAAATACACAATCACCTTTGGCTGCCTTGTCCACAGGACCGGCACGAAAGGAGAATAGCATTGATTTTCTTGGATAAGCACTAGTGAACTCACGGATAAGCATTTGTTTTTCAAGTGGGTCGATGAGCTTGTCTGCATCGTAATATATGTAATCTTTTGGAGCGTTATAGTGTGCATGATTATGCAAAGCTGCATACACCACCGGCCTTCCATCTTTATACTCAAATTCAGTAGCCTCTAACCATTTTCCCTTGCCGTGTTGAGATAGATAGATTCGCTTTAAACTCCCACTTAAGTTATCGATCCTTAACCTTATATGTTCCCAATCACTAACATGTTGTCCCGCCTTTCCTAGTGGAATGGTGAAAGGTCCAAGCCGCAACTTTGCTGGACCGTTAAATGGGTAATACAACCATATAACAATATCTGTATAACTACCGGTTACCACAGGTTTGGCGTGAATATAAGCAACCGCATCGGCCAAAGACCCTTTTTTCACCGTATCGTGTAAAGGTTGATCAGATGGGAGGTCTAGGAAGGCACCATCTAAGTTACCGTTGCGTGGAAGGTTATCACCATCATTGGTGATCGGATGAGGTTTGGGATCAAATAGTTGCGCCCCATTTTTAAAGAACCATGGAACAGATGACGGAAAGTATTCTTCATCGGGGTGGAAGTAGATCAAAGGGGCAAAAGCAGTTATCATAGTTTTAATTTGTTCGATAGTAGGACGAGGAGATATAGCATCTTTCTTGAAGTACTTAGTGTTTGACACTTCGGAATCTCCAAAATCACTTGCCCCCTGTGCAAAGTCTCCACCTGCGTGTAGAAAACGTTAATTAACACATAAATTCAATCTTGTTAGGGTAATGTACTTCTAATCAAAACATGAAACGTCTTATAAGCATGCACATTAGACCAAAAATCTTGCCGATTCAGAACAGATTACAAGTTATAAAGAAAATATAATGCATGATTAAAATTACATATATGAGTGATTTTAATTACTGTATTTATTTTAAACCGCATATTGAGATTTTTATGTCTTGCAATTACAATATAACAAGAGTAATGCTACATCACAAACACTTTACAAAGAGATTTTTCACATACACATGTGTCAAAGAAATATAGATGGCAGAAGAAAGAAAAAGAAAATATTTATGAAAAATATCTTAATTTATGATATTACTAATTAAATATTATAACTACTAATAGATACCGTTTTTAAATTATAAGAAAAATGAAAGTACATGCATTGTAACGTATGTCGATATATTAAACTGAAATCTTACGTAAAGCAAAATATACCAGTTTATGAATTCCAATCCAAACTGTTGAAACTACAAACTCATAATCGATCAGAGCCCAAAAAAGAAAATTTTTACATTATCATTATGTGGAGGCTAGTAATTAAGTGGGTACATACATACAGATCAATATACATGCATGCATGATGGAATGCATATAAAAGAAGTACAAAGATTTTCTTAACCAAAATCTTGTTTTATCTTTCATTTACAAACACGAAATCGCAGATTCGCGAACATGTTTCAATGAGTCATTATTTTGTTACTAGCTTGATAAATCATCTATGAAGTAATACGTATAAAGTAGCAAAAAATGAACTATGTCAAGTCAATAACAAAAGAAAAATGCATACTATATTCTAAAGGATGATAAGTAGAGATAAAAGTATATACGTACCTTCAAATGATGCAATCTCTTCTTCGGCACTCTTGAAGTCATTGAAGTCGTTAAATGGACGATATGCATTACAAACAATCTGAAAAATCAGAATTGCACAAAGCATATGAATTGAGAGCCTACAAAGAAGAAGAGAAGACATTTTTGTATCACGTACTAGCTTCTAAAACACAATATCGTTAAAGAAGTTGTTGCGGTGATGCAATGAGGGTTGTTGCAAAACTCGATCTATATATAGGTGAGAAATGCGTTGGTTGTTACACTAGCTAAGTTACGAGCTCACTAATTTTGGTAAGCTAATGTATTAGAAAAGATTGTGCATACTATATGTATAAGAAATGAAGATCCACTTGTCACAAGAGATTGTGAAATAATGTAAATATTTTTAAAGATTTTATGTACAATATGTATTAAACAAGATTCTCTTGTCCTGCGATCAAGCTTTATTTCATCCATTTCAAGAATAAGCCACAAAAATAAGGATATTTGGTATAGAACCGTCTTAATTATTTTGTAACATATACAATTAGTTATTTGTTCCATTTATTCGTGGGATGCGGCCACGCTTATGGAGTGTGGAGCTTTATTTGTAAGTGGTGTAAGATTGATCCTTTTTTTGCTTATGACTGTGAAGATTTGCTGCTGTTATATAAAACTGTACATGGGGGTAAATGGAGGAAAAAGATCATAAGGGGAATTGTGATGGTCACCATTTGGGTTTTGTGGAAGACAAGGAATGCTATGGTTTTTCAACAAACTAAGACACAAGTTAGAGAGGTGGTAGCCGAAGTTAAGTCTTTTTCTTTCTTGTGGTTAAAGCATAGGTCGAAATTTAAATGTATC
>LBNU01012545.1:191527-242057 GCA_014162995.1 Artemisia annua
TATATATATATATATATATATATATATTTACAAATCAGACCCTGAACTTCTTACTATTTACGACTTTTTTATATAACAAACTTTATTTACTCAGTATCTAACAGATATATCGAGATTTCTTGAACAAAAAATGTTTAAACAAAAAATGAACACTTTCTATGGGATGCTAATGGAGTATAAAAACTAAAAAAAGCTAAGAAAAAAAAGAAAAAAAAAAAGTAGTGCAACGACTTTTACAATGTGATATACTAAATAATGTCAAAACGAAAATAAACGAAATGAAATGCCACCAGTCACGAATTTTACATGTTCCTAAATAAAATGCGACATCGTGTTACGAAAACAAAAATTACCCCGCCGCAACGCGGCGGGTACATCACCTCGTTTACAAAACAATTTTGGTGGTTCGAAGAAAATTAGGTGCACTGTTCAAGTCAAACTGTCATCTCAGCTTCATTTCAATATTATTATTTTTTTTCACTTTCTTTTCACTTACACACTCAAAAACACCTTTTTCATATTAACTCAAGTCAAAAACTCATTTTTTAGACTCATCATATCCGATTAAAAGATAAACTCAAAACAAAACTCAAATAAAATAAGAAAAAGACGCAAGATTCTTTATTTGGCGCAAACCGAATTCTTGGCATTTGTTTTGATGTTGGTACAAGGGGTACAATGGCATTGCTTTAGCTCAAAACAAAAAAAAAATGCCACATTTGACATGGATGGTGCGTTGTTGTAAGTCGAACCTAAGTTAACACTTAGTGGCTTAGGTCAAGACCTTCAACTTGGTTTTAGTTGGACCTACCAAACTTTTTAGCAACTTGGTTATAAAGTGATCTCCTCTTACGACAACCACTGTCAATAGTTGTTTCTATTCGAAGCTCCACTACACATAATCAAACAGTATATATAATTATCAAGTCTCTTAAATATTACTCCCCCGTCCCAAAATTATTGTCCAGTTTGAATTTTCAAAGTCAAACTGGTTCAACTTTGACCATAAATATATATTTTTTATTATATAATACTTGATGAAAAATTATACCATTGAAATGTACACTTAAAACTTAATCCATTTATATATTTTACATCAAATATTATACAACACCCACAAAAATATTTAAGGTCAAAGTTAATGAAGAAAGACTAAAAAAGTCAATAGTGGACAATAAATTTGAGACGGAGGGAGTAGTTTTGTTTAAAAGCATATATTAAATCAACATACAAGAACAACAAACAACATCGAGTTCAAGCATAATAAAATAAGAACGGACTCACAATTCTAAGGGGTGTTTCTTTTTCTCCTTAGCTAAAGGACCATGTGGGGTCAAACTCTATTAGAGCCTCTTAATGGAGGGAGTTAACATTTTTAGCCTTGTGTATATAGAGGAATTAAGAGAAATATGTAGATCCTACTTAAAAAATAAATACTATTAAATGTTTAGTGGACCCAATCTCTTAGCTAAAAGAAAAAAGAAACACACCCTCTACTTAGTGCACAAATATTTTTACGAGTATAAAGAAAATAAAAATAAATTAAAAGATAAAATTACATTCAAACTAATAAATAAATTAGAAAGATATGTATTTTTTGACATATTAGTAAACTAACTAAGTAAGTCATGTATTTATGTGACACGAATTTTTTGAACCAGATTCATTTCAGAAAAACATTGAATTTTAATAAAAATTTACACTAGGCGAAAAGCATCCATCAAATTCTCGTGAAACCCCGAAAATATATATGCCCCTAATAAAAAGGACTTGAACCATAAGAACTTGCATCAAACTTTTCGAGCATGATATCGTATGCACACCGACGACTTACATATTGAACAATCATATATAATGAGGGTTTTCTTTTGTAGAATCTCTCGTTTAAAAATAGAAATTTATGACAAGAGATAAGATTGATGGGACTTTGCATGCTTGGGAGCGACTTATAACTTATTGGGCTTTTTGAATTTGAATTTTAGTCCGCGTGTAAATATGAAAGGGGTTCGCAGACCCAACATAAACATGTCACTTCAACTGAAACAAGACATGTAAAGAGTCTAGAGACCCAATAGAAACATGTCACCTCAAACGAAACAAGGATTATTTAATTGGGTTTTTGATATGTGCATTCCTTGAGAAAGTTTACGAGGACCGGTTATTTGTTTTATATGTGCAATTCGGGTAAAATTGTTACATCCGAAACCCGATAATGTATTATTATATTTTATAAGAATTATGTTTTAATTTACCATTGTTATAAGTAATAGTATAATATGGTGTTAGAATGTATTTTATAAGAAAAAGGGTTAAGTTATAAGTTATAGTGTAAAAATGTAAAAGTGTATAAAGTTTTATGGCCAAAATAGGAAGAATAGAACTTGGGGGACTAAGGTTGCCAAACAATCAAACAAAAATTAGATTTAAATGGATAATTATCCACCTCCTTAGACACTTTTCCAGAATATTTGAGTGTGTTCTTGTGTGTGTCGACATCAAAGGAAAAAAGGAGGGAAGAAGCCAAGATTGTTCTAAGGCAAAGTTCATCAAGAAAGTGTGTGTGTGATCAGGTTTCTAAGCTTCTAAACCATTATTCCCATCAAGTAAGTGTTAATCTCTAAATTGAAATTAGGGTTCTTGACATAATAATCGGGTGTAATGGATAAAGGTTGTAAATTTATTATTCTCTTATTGAATTAGCTACTAATTAAGGCTAATTTCATAATAGGAAACAAGGAAGGAGCTTATAGCAAGTTAATTAGGATTTGTGAAATTGGAATTAAGGTAAGTAATGTGGGTAGACTTGTTATAGTTATGTTTATAGTTGTTTATTGAATGATATTATGTTATATTGATTATTTGGAGCTTGTTATAGTGAAGCTTGGATCCATTACTTCTATAATTGTTAAAAGTTAGCATAATTGTATGCTAAAAGGAGGTATATTATGATGTTATAGTTGCTCTTTGGTTTTATTATGGCTATTGTGTTACCAACTAGTCATAATCATCTTTTATATGTTTATGCCACATACTTACTAAGCGTTTTGCTTACGGTTATAGTTTATGATGTTATTTTATAGGTACCGGTGAATCTAGCAAGGGTAAGGAGAAGGAGTAGGATGGTTTGCACTTAAAAGCATAGCCCTTCGATTGTAAGTAGAAGACTTTTCTCTTTTGGACCAAGCGAAATAAGTTCAAAGCCCCACGAATCTTCTCGTTTTGCTATATCTTTGTTAAATGGGTCTTTGGAGTTTTGTGATTCCATGTTCATGTTATGTATAAGTTGTGAGTTTATTTGTGTTAAAAATGTTTGAATTTGTTAATAATGTAGTTATAGAAGTAGTTTAAAGGGGTGTTTAGCATCTAGCCACTTCTACCCATTTTGGAATGCTACAGGTCAAGAACTTGTAAATACATCTTTCGAATGTTATAGTAATATTATGTAATGTTATTTCATGCTTTTGTCAAGTGTGTACGTATGTAGTTTAAATGAATTGCTTATTGGGTTAAATGGAATGTTTTAGCACATATTTCGCCTACTTTAATAAAACATGTTTCCGATCATGGTAAATATCAAAATTTCATTTTTTTAAATAAAGTTTATAATATCTATGGAGATTCTGGAAAGTTTCGTGAAGTATCGGACTTGGGAGGTTGGTTTCCAGAGCAACACGGGGGGTTTTGAACCGGAAGTTACCAACCGGCAAGTTGGTAAACTCAACCTTCCATTAGGAATATGTTTTTGGACCAAAAGTTACCAAATGGGCGGTTGGTAAATTCAACCTACAGTTAGGAATATTTTTCATATTTTTTTGGTAATTTGAAAAATCATATCTCTTAAATCGTAAGTCGTTAGGAGTCATGCCACCTGTTGTTTCGAAGGTAATTAAGTATGGTTTCATTTAAAAATAGTCTCAATGTCTGAATGTTAATAGGTTTTTATCAGTTTATAACAGAACGTCGGTGTTAATCAAGTCGTTTATGTGCAAAAGTTTTAATTTTTTGATCAAATCATTTATTTTACGCAATCCTTGCATATTTTACAAGCACCAAATGTTTTAATTCGATAATGACTAAAAATTGGTTCAAATTTACAAAGCAACCTTGATTTCGTCTGATTGCTCTTATACGAGTTTTTATTATGACTTTATACTATATATTAAAAGGCTTGTGTTTTAATTGTATCCTATGTATGTGAATGTTCGCTAACCAAGTGGTTGCGGATTCCAGTTCTTCTTAAAACGTTGTGAGATTGATTTGTGTATAAACTATGAGATTGTCCCCCCCCCCCTTAAAATGAATGACTTTAGACTTGATAAGATGCAGTTTGATAGCAAATTCAAGGGCTATTTACCTCATGATTTCATGCATTGTACATCATTTTATCTTTATTATGACTTTAAATCCTTTCTATTTGGTTTATAGGTCATGGATCATGCATTTGCTACAAAACGTATAGGTTCTGAGCTCATTTAGACGTACATTGGAGAAAAAAAAGTTTGAAGTTGTGGCCAACATAGCTGACGCAGTCACCAAATATGCCCAGAAAGCGAAGTTTTGAGATTTTTTGTGATCGACTAGTGAATGGAGACGGCCATCACAAGCCACGTCATGATGCCGTCACAACCCCTACGTTATGCCGTGAACCTTCACGTCATGATGCCGTCACAAACCCTACGTTATGCTGTCAGAGCAAGTCGGTGGAAAAAAAACCCTATATCGAAGATAGCGAGGTGACATCGTCACATCTATAAGCTGACGTCGTCACACCCTGATTTCTATATATATTTTTGGTATGTTTTATTCGTGTGAAAATTTTAGGAGATAAACCCTAACCAATTTTTATGAGATTATTAGTGTTTTTCTTCATTATAACTCAAGTGTAGCATCAAGATAAGTTATATATTAATCATTCAATATGTCAATCATTATTTGCTTGATTATGTTGATTTCTTGTTATTTGTATGCTATGCTAGGCTAAATCTCTTTGAGTTTACTTAGGATTGCATGAAATTTACTATAGTTTGGTTGTGTTTACTGATTTCTTGTTGGTGTTTTTTATTATCTATTGCTTGCGAATTGATTAGATCTTCAATAGTGATATGTGCGATATGTGTTAATAGTCGGACTAAAAATCACATAAACCTTTATTGGCCTAGCTAAATCGTCCAGAGTTCTTTAATCAAGTTTATGTT
Source organism: Artemisia annua (assembly GCA_014162995.1). Classification (NCBI taxonomy): domain Eukaryota; kingdom Viridiplantae; phylum Streptophyta; class Magnoliopsida; order Asterales; family Asteraceae; genus Artemisia; species Artemisia annua. Next base: position 196,723 of record LBNU01012545.1, read on the forward strand.
CAACACACAGTGATCGTAGTGCAGTGTTGGATTGCGAAACATTAAAGGATTGAATAGATAATGAATGATGGTTAGTTATAGGAGTTTGACTAAAGCTAGACTAGTTGCTATAGGGTGTAGGAGCTGCACTAAGACATTACACTAATTTAGAAATATCCTCCATAATCACCAATCAAAGCATGACAAGTTCAGTAGATAGAACTAGCCATAATAAAGAGTAGTGCACCCTAAATAAATAAGTTTTCTCATTGTATAGGATTTCACCAATTTACTTTTGTCATTTAATTTATTTGTCCTTAGGTTAATATTAGTTTAAAATCAAAATCTCCAAAACATTGATTATTTACTTGATTTCCAAAATATAGAAAAATACCAAAAATAATCTCCTTTCGTCTATCAGATTATTTTGCCGTACTTTACGAGTCTATCCCATTATTTTCTTAAAGAACGATCAATCATCCAGACTTACTTTTACTACACTACAATGGTAGGTACACTCCCTACGGGTTGTAAAACTTGCTTTGCAAACCAAGCATCAATACTGTTAGAAGAAAATTATTTCAAAAGCTATCGCCATTTGAACATATAACTTATTGGTACAATGACTTTGTGCGTGTTGAATTTTTACAAAAAGAAAAAAAGAAGCTTTTCAGAAAGTGTTTCATAGGAAACCAATTTGACTATTTGTGACAATGAGCTTAAACCTCGTATAGCAGCCGGTTAGAATATTAGAAACTACGATTATCAAGAAAATTGAAAAGAAAAATTCGTCAAAAGACATTTTAGCATTATAGAAAATTATGAATTCAAACTCTCAACAAACAAAGGTAAATAAAATGATAATAATTTATTTTATAAAATCTAAGCTCTATGTTTTGATAATGCTCTTAACCTTATTATTTTGGCTTCTACCTTAGTTAAGTCATGCGTTGATATTATTTTTTTACATGTATATGATTTAAATGACTCAAAAGGTGTAGATTAGCATAGACACCCTGACCCTCGGCACCACCGAGGTGCCGACTTAACCCTCCCTCAAAAATAAAGCCCCATGCAATGATCTCATGTCTCAACAACTTAACTAGTCGGGATTTGAGGTTGAACCTGGTTCATTTTACTTAAAAGCCCTTTTTGACACGTCAACTAAGTGTCTGCACGATTTTCAAGTCCGGATCATTTTACTCAAAATGCCTTTTTAGAGCCGCATGATTTAGATGAATTCGTGTATCTTAAATGATTTTCAAGTCCAAATGAGTAAGTGTATTATTGAATTAATCATAGAATCATGTTATCCTTGAGATGGCAACGCTAAGGTTCATCAAATTGATTTATAAATTGGACAAAAATCATCGAAGCAAATTAAATCTCTCAGATCACCTAAAGTAAATATATAAATGAGTTTTAAGTTCAGTTTGACCTTCCATCGAAAAAGCTACCTTAAAATCTCAATATCGTATGGGTTGATACTTATGTTGTCCAAACTTAAAGACTACACATGAAAATAAGACTTTATCAAATGCACTACTGAGAAGAAGAAGAAGAAGAAGAAAAAATGATGTTTTCCACACGCACCTTCTGAAACTCATTTTGACACGTCTTTATATTTGGGAAAGGGTTACTTGACACCTGTACAATGTTTAAATTTCCTTTTTTTAGAGATATGTAAATCTAGCATTAGTCAACAAAAATTAGTTATTATTTTAACAATTAGTTATTATTTTTCTTATGAGATTTTTATTGTTTAAAGTTACTTACGAAAAACGACTTTAGCTCAAATGTAAATGGTCTAATGAGTAACCTTATTACCATTTTCAACCTTCCTTTACTATCAATTATGTATTCGGCGAGATTTCAACTTGTAACACTAGGTCAAGTATCTTATTACGATTCTTATGAGAAGAATATAATCAAATTTAGGGTTTTGTTAACCAAAATCTTATGAGTTATGTTAAACTTACTTTACTTGAAAAATAATTAATTAATACCAAACATTTCATGTTTTACAACACTTTCTACAGTTATAATTATTAAATATTTCTACATTTCATGTTCTACAATAATTTAACTCAAATGAGTTATTTTTGCTTCTACCTTACTTAAGTCAGGTGTTGATATTTTTTTTTTACATGTATATGATTTAAATGACTCAAAGGTGTAGATTAGCGTACACACCCTAATCCTCCGCACCACCGAGGTGCCGACCTAACCCTCCCTCAAACATCAAGCCCCATGCAATGATCTCATGTCTCAGCAACTTAACTAGTCAGGATTTGAGGTTGAACCCGATTCATTTTACTCAAAAGCTCTTTTTGACCCGTCAACTGAGTGTCTGCACGATTTTCAAGTCTGGGTCATTTTACTCAAAAGGCCTTCTTATACCCGCATGATTTAGATGAATTCGTGTATCTTAAATGATTTTCAAGTTCAAGTGAGTAAGTGTATTATTGAATTAATCATAGAATCATGTTATCCTGGAGCTGGCACCGCTAAGGTTCATCTAAATGATTTATAAGTTGGCCAACAATCATCGAAGCAAATTTAAATCTCTCAAATCACCTAAAGTAAATCTATAAATGAGTTTTAAGTTCAATTTGATCTTCCTTTGAAAAAGTTACCCTAAAATCTCAATATCGCATAGGTTGGTACTTTGTTGTCCAAACTTCAAGACTACACATGAAAATGAAAGACTTTATCAAATACACTACTGGAAAAAAAATGATATTTTCCACACGCATCTTCTGAAACTCATTTTGACACGTCTTTGTATTTGGGAAAAAGTTACTTGACACCCGTACAATGTTTAAATTTCCCTTTTTAGAGATATGTAAATCTAACATTAGTCAACAACAATTAGTTATTATTTTTCTTATGAGATTTTTATTGTTTAAAGTTACTTACGGAAAACGAGTTTTTAACTCAAATGTATACGGTCTGATGAATAACGTGGTCATCATTTTCAACATTTCCTTTATTACTGAATATATGTATCCGGCGAGATTCAACTCGTAACACTAGGTCAAGTATTTTACTAAGATTAATATACTTACGAAAAGAATATAATCAACTTTAGGGTTTTATTAGCCTTCAGCCAGAATCTTATGAGTTACGTTAAACTTACTTTAATTGAAAAATAATTATTTAACGTCAAACATTTCATATTTTACAACACCTTTTACAATTGTAATTATTAAATATTTATAAATACAAAAATAATAAAATTTATTAAATATTATTTTTACACAAATAATAAAACTTAATGAAAATTAAAAATTAGCAAAACCCTAAAAAATTTATAAGAAGAAAAAAGAGAAATGCACCGTCTGATGTGGATCCCAGTGTCCACCTCCTTTATATTCTCTCATTCACAGTCCAACACAACTTGAGTCATCAACTCAACTCATTTCTTTTAAATATACTTATATTTAAAAAAAAAAAAAAAAAAATTAAAATAAAGATTCTTTCTTTCTTTCTTTCAAGTTTCAACCTTTATCTATCTGGTACTACTTTGATCCTTCCTTATCTTTTTTCATAAAACTTATTATTTCAAGATTCTTTATTATCATATCATTTATTCACTACCACCCAATTCATCATACTTTACTTATGTTGTTATTTTTTATGTAAGTTTGTTTCTTGATTTGTGTTATGTTATCCTTTATGGGTCTTGCTTTGTTTATGTTTTTGTTTTGTTGTTGTTGTTTAAGGTGATGTTTAGGGTACTAGGTTACTTTACTACCATGTTGTGTTGATTGTTTAGTACTTTAGTTTGTGTTTTGTGACATGTTTTTGGTTATTGGAATATTTGTGGTTTTAGGGTTGTTTTAAGGTGATTTAAATGTGTTGTTTGTTTGCTTTTAGTTAATGCAAAATTATTGCTACAAGTTACAACCCATTATTAGTTAAGTACATGTGGTATAAAATGTTATCTGCATCGTGTTATGTGACCACTGACTTAAATCTAGGTTCTCGTGCTCGTTATAGCATAGTTTAGTTGTCACCATTGATCTGCACATATGGACTTATAAGTTATAAAGTTGATGGTTTGTACTTTGTAGATTGTAGAACATTCAACATAGTCTTGAATCTAATAGGACCCGCGAACTTATGTCAATTCTTTACATTTAATTACTATCCCCATCCATGAGATAGGTCCATGTTTGACTTTTTGTATGTCAATTTGACTTGTTTGTTGACTATTAAGATGGCTAAAATGAATTTCAAGTGTTGAAAACTTGTTAATTTTGTTTGAAAATGTTGATAGAGAAGTTGTGGCCAACATAGCTGACGCAGTCACCAAATATGCCCAGAAACCGAAGTTTTGAGATTTTTTGTGATCGACTAGTGAATGGAGACGGCCATCACAAGCCACGTCATGATGCCGTCACAACCCCTACGTTATGCCGTGAACCTTCAAGGCGTGACGCTGTCAGAGCAAGTCGGTGGAAAAAAAACCCTATATCAAAGATAGCGAGGTGACGTCGTCACATCTATAAGCTGACGTCGTGACACCCTGATTTCTATATATATTTTTGGTATGTTTTATTCGTGTGAAAATTTTAGGAGATAAACCCTAACCAATTTTTATGAGATTATTAGTGTTTTTCTTCATTATAACTCAAGTGTAGCATCAAGATAAGTTATATATTAATCATTCAATATGTAAATCATTATTTGCTTGATTATGTTGATTACTTGTTATTCGTATGCTATGCTAGGCTAAATCTCTTTGAGTTTACTTAGGATTGCATGAAATTTACTATAGTTTAGTTGTGTTTACTGATTTCTTGTTGGTGTTTTTTATTATCTATTGCTTGCGAATTGATTAGATCTTCAATAGTGATATGTGCGATATGTGTTAATAGTCGGACTAAAAATCACATAAACCTTAGAATTTTCCTAGGTTATTGGCCTAGCTAAATCGCCCAGAGTTCTTTAATCAAGTTTATGTTCAACACATAGTGATCGTAGTGCAGTGTTGGATTGCGAAACATTAAATGATTGAATAGATAATGAATGATGGTTAGTTATAGGAGTTTGACTAAATCTAGACTAGTTGCTATAGGGTGTAGGAGCTGCACTAAGACATTACACTAATTTAGAAATATCCTCCATAATCACCAATCAAAGCATGACAAGTTCAGTAGATAGAACTAGCCATAATAAAGAGTAGTGCACCCTAAATAAATAAGTTAGTGCAACCTAAATAAATAAGTTTTCTCATTGCATAGGATTTCACCAATTTACTTTTGTCATTTAATTTATTTGTCCTTAGGTTAATATTAGTTTAAAATCAAAATCTCCAAAACATTGATTATTTACTTGATTTCTAAAATATAGAAAAATACCAAAAATAATCTCCTTTCATCTATTAGATTATTTTGCCGTACTTTACGAGTCTATCCCACTATTTTCTTAAAGAACGATCAATCATCCGGACTTACTTTTACTACACTACAATGGTAGGTACACTCCTTACGGGTTGTAAAACTTGCTTTGCAAACCAAGCATCAATACTGTTAGAAGAAAATTATTTCAAAAGCTATCGCCATTTGAACATATAACTTATTGGTACAATGACTTTGTGCGTGTTGAATTTTTACAAAAAGAAAAAAAGAAGCTTTTCAGAAAGTGTTTCATAGGAAACCAATTTGACTATTTGTGACAATGAGCTTAAACCTCGTATAGCAGCCGGTTAGAATATTAGAAACTACGATTATCAAGAAAATTGAAAAGAAAAATTCGTCAAAAGACATTTTAGCATTATAGAAAATTATGAATTCAAACTCTCAACAAACAAAGGTAAATAAAATGATAATAATTTATTTTATAAAATCTAAGCTCTATGTTTTGATAATGTTCTTAACCTTATTATTTTGGCTTCTACCTTAGTTAAGTCATGCGTTGATATTATTTTTTTTACATGTATATGATTTAAATGACTCAAAAAGTGTAGATTAGCATAGACACCCTGACCCTCGGCACCACCGAGGTGCCGACTTAACCCTCCCTCAAAAATCAAGCCCCATGCAATGATCTCATGTCTCAACAACTTAACTAGTCAGGATTTGAGGTTGAACCTGGTTCATTTTACTTAAAAGACCCTTTTTGACACGTCAACTAAGTGTCTGCACGATTTTCAAGTCCGGATCATTTTACTCAAAATGCCTTCTTAGAGCTGCATGATTTAGATGAATTCGTACATCTTAAATGATTTTCAAGTCCAAATGAGTAAGTGTATTATTGAATTAATCATAGAATCATGTTATCCTTGAGATGGCAACGCTAAGGTTCATCAAAATGATTTATAAATTGGCCAAAAATCATCGAAGCAAATTAAATCTCTCGGATCACCTAAAGTAAATATATAAATGAGTTTTAAGTTCAGTTTGATCTTCCATCGAAAAAGTTACCTTAAAATCTCAATATCATATGGGTTGATACTTATGTTGTCCAAACTTAAAGACTACACGTGAAAATAAGACTTTATCAAATACACTACTGAGAAGAAAAAAAATAATAATAAAAAAATAATAATAATAATATGATGTTTTCTACACGCATCTTCTGAAACTCATTTTGACACGTCTTTATATTTGGGAAAGGGTTACTTGACACCTGTACAATGTTTAAATTTCCTTTTTTTTTAGAGATATGTAAATCTAGCGTTAGTCAACAACAATTAGTTATTATTTTAACAATTAGTTATTATTTTTCTTACGAGATTTTTATTGTTTAAAGTTACTTACGAAAAACGACTTTAGCTCAAATGTAAATGGTCTAATGAGTAACCTTATTACCATTTTCAACCTTCCTTTACTATCAATATATGTATTCGGCGAGATTTCAACTTGTAACACTAGGTCAAGTATCTTATTACGATTAATATACTTACGAGAAGAATATAATCAAATTTAGGGTTTTGTTAACCAATATCTTATGAGTTATGTTAAACTTACTTTACTTGAAAAATAATTAATTAATACCAAACATTTCATGTTTTACAACACTTTCTACAGTTATAATTATTAAATATTTCTACATTTCATGTTCTACAATACTTTAACTCAAATGAGTTATTTTTGCTTCTACCTTACTTAAGTCAGGTGTTGATATTTTTTTTCACATGTATATGATTTAAATGACTCAAAGGTGTAGATTAGCGTACACACCCTAATCCTCCGCACCACCGAGGTGCTGACCTAACCCTCCCTCAAACATCAAGCCCCATGCAATGATCTCATGTCTCAGCAACTTAACTAGTCAGGATTTGAGGTTGAACCCGATTCGTTTTACTCAAAAGCTCTTTTTGACCCGTCAACTGAGTGTCTGCACGATTTTCAAGTCCGGGTCATTTTACTCAAAAGGCCTTCTTAGACCCGCATGATTTAGATGAATTCGTGTATCTTAAATGATTTTCAAGTTCAAATGAGTAAGTGTATTATTGAATTAATCATAGAATCATGTTATTCTGGAGCTGGCACCGCTAAGGTTCATCTAAATGATTTATAAGTTGGCCAAAAATCATCGAAGCAAATTTAAATCTCTCAAATCACCTAAAGTAAATCTATAAATGAGTTTTATGTTCAATTTGATCTTCCTTTGAAAAAGTTACCCTAAAATCTCAATATCACATAGGTTGGTACTTTGTTGTCCAAACTTCAAGACTACACATGAAAATGAAAGACTTTATCAAATACACTACTGAAAAAAAAATGATATTTTCCACACGCATCTTCTGAAACTCATTTTGACACGTCTTTGTATTTGGGAAAAAGTTACTTGACACCCGTACAACGTTTAAATTTCCCTTTTTAGAGATATGTAAATCTAACATTAGTCAACAACAATTAGTTATTATTTTTCTTATGAGATTTTTATTGTTTAAAGTTACTTACGGAAAACGAGTTTTTAACTCAAATGTATACGGTCTGATGAATAACAAATAACGTGGTCATCATTTTCAACATTTCCTTTATTACTGAATATATGTATCCGGCGAGATTTCAACTCGTAACACTAGGTCAAGTATTTTATTAAGATTAATATACTTACGAAAAGAATATAATCAACTTTAGGGTTTTATTAGCCTTTAGCCAGAATCTTATGAGTTACGTTAAACTTACTTTAATTGAAAAATAATTATTTAACGTCAAACATTTCATATTTTACTAACACCTTTTACAATTGTAATTATTAAATATTTATAAATACAAAAATAATAAATATATTAAATATTATTTTTACACAAGTAATAAAACTTAATGAAAATTAAAAATTAGCAAAACCCTAAAAAATTTATAAGAAGAAAAAAGAGAAATGCACCGTCTGATGTGGATCCCAGTGTCCACCTCCTTTATATTCTCTCATTCACAGTCCAACACAACTTGAGTCATCAACTCAACTCATTTCTTTTATATATATTTATATATTTTTTTTAAATTAAAATAAAGATTCTTTCTTTCTTTCTTTCAAGTTTCAACCTTTATCTATCTGGTACTACTTTGATCCTTCCTTATCTTTTTTCATATAAACAAAAAAAAAAACTTATTATTTCAAGATTCTTTATTATCATATCATTTATTCACTACCACCCAATTCATCATACTTTACTTATGTTGTTATTTTTTATGTAAGTTTCTTGATTTGTGTTATGTTATCCTTTATGGGTTGTGTTTATTTTGATTTCTAAGAGAGTTTAGTATTACTTTTGTTGTTGTTGTTGTTGTTGTTGTTGTTGTTGTTTAAGGAGATGTTTACTATACTAGGTTACCATGTTTTGTGACATGTTTTTGGTTTATTGGAATATTTGTGGTTTTAGGGTTGTTTTAAGGTGATTTAAATGTGTTGTTTGTTTGCTTTTAGTTAATGCAAAATTATTGCTACAACCCATTATTAGTTAATTACATATGTGGTATAAAATGTTATCTGCATCGTGTTATGTGACCACTGACTTAAATCTAGGTACTCGTGCTCGTTATAGCAGAGTTTAGTTGTCACCATTGATCTGTAGTTCTGTACATATGGACTTATAAGTTATAAAGTTGATGGTTTGTAGCTTGTAGAACATTCAACATAAGGTCTTGAATCTAATAGGACCCGCGAACTTATGTCAATTCTTTACATTTAATTACTATCCCCATCCATAAGATAGGTCCATGTTTGACTTTTTGTATGTCAATTTGACTTGTTTGTTGACTATTAAGATGGCTAGAATGAATTTCAAGTGTTGAAAACTTGTTAATTTTGTTTGAAAATGTTGATGGAAATAGTACAAGTGGGAGTATTATAGATAAACTAAGCGTATTTAATTTTCTTGGGTTCAAAACTCTTAGGGTCAACTATAAGACACTAGTTTATATAGGAAATGAAAACAAAACGTATTTTTAATAGATAAATGGTTTTTGAAATTTTATTATATCTGTGATTGTTGCTAGCTGATGTTTTTGATCATTCGTTGGAGTTTCAGTCTGCAATAGTAATCGTTTTGTTTAATGGTTTTCTGAAACGCGTTTTTATGGCTCTTAGACAGGTAATATACCTATCTCCCTTTTGATGCTGGATCGAAGCCTATAGTACATTTCTCTACAAGCATTTTGTTGGTTAAAGTGTCAAGAAAATGTCTGGTGGAGAGGTTAGAAACGTGTCTTCAGGTGATATACAAATGGTAACGTTTTCTGAGCGTTGTGTAAGTTTTTTAATTCCTTGTCGAGGTGGCAAGATAGGTGGTTTGGGTAACGGGTCAAACTGGTCATTTTCTAGTGCCCATTTAGCTTAAATATTTTTGTTGGACCCATTTGAGATAAACAAACCTTATCGCCCGTTAACAACTTAATTGGCCGAAAATGTCACATCTCTTTAGCTTGATTCTGAATAAGTTGAATTTACCCTGGACTCCTTTTTTTTCTGACTTAATTTATCATTTATGATCTTTTCGTTTCAGGTTCAAAATCTCATAGAACAATGTCTACCATATTACATGACTCAGAAGCAGGTTATAGATCTTCTCTATCAGCAGGAAAAAATAGAGCCTAGTTTTACAGAGCTCGGTATGCTATTTTCGCCTCTTTTCCATATAATTGTTATGTATGTATGTATGTTATGTTTTGTTTTGTTTGTCACTTCAATAAAGTGTCGTTCTTTTTTCCAGTTTGGCAGAAGCTTGAAGAACAGAATCAAGAATTTTTTAAGGGGTATCATCTGAGGTTGATGGTCAAAGATCAAATATTGGAATTTAATAAGTTGCTTGATAGGCAGGCTGCATTGATGCAGCAGTTGGGCCCAACGGGAGTCAATTTTCAACCCAAGTCTAATGGATCTCATATGCCACCAAGTAAGTGTTTTTAGTATTTATTGTTCGACAATACGATGGTTGGAATCATTATTACTTCTTATTGACGTTTATGCTCTTTTTCAGTGCATCAGAACCCGACTTGTTATCCACCTGAAAATAGTGGTATTCCACTAAAGACAGAAAACATGACCAATTTCTCACGAGGGTTTAACAATATTGGACTGCCAATACCCTCAGGGGATCCGTCTGCTCATTCGAGAAGGATTGATGTTCAACCGAATATGTTATTGGCCCACAACTCAAATGTTGGAATGACACAAGGAACAAATGGTGTCTCAGTGAAAACCGAAGCCAATTACCTCGGGAATTCAAGGTTTATGTATGGACCTGATGGCAACATCATGGAAACACGTCCCGCAGTTGGTAATGCGTCAGTTTCTTCTTTTAGTGGCTTGGAGTCGGACCCACATCAGTTAAATGGAACACTACTCAATGACAATTCGTTGTTCGGTTTATTGGGTCCCATGTCTCAAAACTTTGGTCTATCAGACTCGACTGCTGACTTCACCAATAGTTCCGGTACATCCTGCATTCTCTCACCCTTTCTACATATAGCCTGAACGCGGCATGACAAACTCATTTGCTTATATATGGTCAGCTAGAATGTGTTTAAAGTTGTCCCAAGTCTATTTTTAATGCATACAACCACCTACATCATTGTTTCTCGAAGATTTAACTTAGGAAAAATTACTAAACTAACCCTTTTCAAGTGGGGTATATGACAAAATGTTAACAATTAATAGTCATGCAAAATAACCGCAAGATTTTCAAACCATCCAAAATTTAAAGCATTTATTTTTTGTATAATTTTTTTGATTTTTTTTCCCCGTATTTTGAGATTTCCTATTTCCTTTTTGCAAAATTATGAGATAACTTTAGGAAAAATCAAGTTTTTGGCAAATTTTTGGGTTGTAAACTTACTCACGATTAACACATTATGTATTCAGGATTAGCCGTTTCAACTTAAACCCATTATGCTAGATTGCTAGTCTTGCAACATCTATATCCACCCATAATAATCTGTAACTAATATCGCTGTTGCATTTCAGACATGCTGGAGAGCTTCTCGAGGTCTGCGTTTCTATCATCGGATAGAGACAACTTCTTGGACTCTCATAGTAGTACGGTAGAGCATCAGGGTATGACCCTTTTTACTTCCCCACCTTTAATCTGATTTCAAATGCGGTTATTAACACTGTCGTCACCTCTCAGGAGACAACAAGAGGTTGGACATACCAGAAAACTTAGGTTTTGAAGATTTTGGCAGTGAATCGTAGAAGAACAACCAAATGGTGCCATTCTAGTATTCTTGATCTTCCATTTCTCAAATTTTATTTGGTAGCTTTCATGACATTTATCGTTGTGTTATCTTGGTGCAGGTCGAATTACTCTCGTAGGACATAAACCTTTGTAAATAGCTTTTATTGGAAAGGAGGTTTTCAGAATTTTTAATGGTTGTAGATTGGTGTGTTTAATTCATAGGTAATAACTAGTTTTAGGATGGGTGTTTACAGTTATAGACATTAGGAATGTGTTCAAGGGGGTTATATGTCGAACAAATTTATAAAAAGTTATTGTATTAATGTGGAACGCACCGTTAATACGATCATCACCCCCATGTTGGGATTGTGCTAGATATATGACAAATGATTGATTATTGTATGGTACATTTTTGTAGAAGATCAGGTATATTTGTATTTGCGTATTAGAACTAAAAGCGGTTTAGTTTTTGGTTATCAATCAGAATCATGGCTAATACGTAGTATAAAAAGGTAACCAACATTGGTAGTTTTTGTTGAGGCAACAAGCTCTTTTTCAACGTTAAACGAGTCTCGACCAACTGGTTGAAGGCAGCCTTATCCTGCATTCTGCAGGCTTGAGAAAACCATTATAGTTTCAAAAAAGAAAGGTGATTTCTTGATTAATTTTCAGACAACGTGTAAACATCATGTCATAGAAAAAGACCTCATGGGTCAAAAGTTGCCAACATGATATGTCATCATTTTGACGCAGCGTACGTTACATCAGCGTCATGTTATAAAAGAATTCGACGTGGTTAAGGTTACCGACATGTCATTCTATGTCATCATTCTGATGTTAGATCATAACACCTTTGATCAGATAATTTAAAGTTCTTTTTCCGTTGTATCAAACTTCATAAACTTTGGATGTCTTAGAAATAAATATAGAACCAAAGTTGGTCATCTTTTTATGCAGCAAGTCTCTTGCAATGCAGTCACGTATTGGCTATCGCTGCATTTTTTGTTTGTTTGGTAATGTGTATTCGCGATGTGTTCAGGTTCTTGTGACTTCCCTCTTCAGAATATTGATGTAGTTACTGATATTGGCAACTTTTGAAGGCCATTAGTGAATAGGAAATAGTTTATAGGCAGGGACGGAACTAGGGGGTCCCGTGGTGTCACGGGACCCTGATAAAAGTTTGCTTCGTAACGTTAATTTTCATAAAAGAAAATTAAATTTTCTTAAATGCACCCAGTCTTAATACACCGTTTCTAGTAATTGCTTAGTCAATCAATGGGTGAATAAGAAATGGTTTATAGGCAGGGACGGAAGTAGGGGGTCCCGTGACCCCACCACGGGACCCCGATAAAAGTTACTCAGTCTTAATACACATATGTTTTTGGTTATTGCTTACTGCTTAGTCAAACAATAGGTGAAAAACGAACGTAATTCTCACTAAACTCAATCATTTAAACTCAAAATCGTACTATTTTTCCTTTATACTACTATAGTTAAAGAAAAAAATGTGTGCACTCTTGTCACTTTTAACTCTAGTTCCGTCCTTACTGTTAGTTATTAAGAAAATATCCAAGAAAGAACATAAACACAAATAACATTTGCATTTTCTAAATTCAACATCAGCAATATTAACATAGAATGCACTCTGAACACATACTACAATAACATAACAAGAATACATTCACAATTAAGTTTTGAACAAAAATTAAAAAGATGAATACAATAAGCATAGGCAGTTCAGACTTCCATCCAATCAATCCACAATTTTATGTTTTCTTCACATAACTAAAATTAAAACCACCATTCTAGTACTCATCATCCTCACCTTCGCCGTCATCATCAACACCTTCAGCACCAACCTCCTCATAATCTTTCTCGAGAGCTGCAAGATCTTCACGGGCTTCTGAGAACTCACCTTCCTCCATACCTTCACCGACGTACCAATGAACGAACGCCCTCTTGGCATACATAAGGTCAAACTTGTGGTCAATACGTGAGAAGACCTCTGCAACTGCTGTATTGTTGCTGATCATGCAAACAGCTCGTTGCACCTTGGCTAAGTCACCTCCTGGTACAACTGTTGGTGGCTGGTAGTTGATACCACATTTGAAACCAGTTGGGCACCTATTAGCAATGCGAAAAAAAATGTTAAAGATGTTATGTATTTAGCGTAAATAAAATGTTATGGTTGAATTAACTTACCAATCAACAAACTGAACGGTCCTCTTGGTCTTGATGGTGGCGACAGCAGCGTTAACATCCTTGGGAACAACATCTCCACGGTACATCAAACAACATGCCATGTATTTACCATGTCTGGGGTCACATTTAGCCATCATACTTGCAGGCTCGAACACTGCGTTTGTAATTTCAGGTACTGATAGCTGCTCGTGGTATGCCTTTTCAGCTGAGATCACAGGGGCATATGAGGAAAGCATGAAATGAATACGTGGGTATGGTACAAGGTTGGTTTGGAACTCTGTGATATCGACATTAATGGCTCCATCAAAACGTAGTGAAGTTGTTAACGATGATATGATTTGAGAGATGAGTCTGTTTAAGTTGGTGTAAGTTGGTCTCTCAATGTCTAGTGATCTCCTGCAGATGTCGTAAATGGCTTCATTGTCCAATAAGACGGCAACATCCGTATGCTCTAATAGAGAATGTGTTGAGAGAACACTGTTGTACGGTTCCACAACTGCAGTTGACACCTATAAACCAACAAAAACGCAAGGCGTAGCCCAATAAAAATAATATCGTTATCTGCAATAAAATGAGTGGTAGAAGATAGTGAATGGATACGCATGAATGGTTTTGAAGTTTTTGACAAATATTCGAGTTTGGTTAAAACAAGAGGTGAATATGTAACTTTATTTTTATTGCAGCCGATAAATTACTAATTATCTGTCCCTTCAAATAACCAAAAGTAGAATATGCTTATCCTAACGCTAAAAACTGACTATTGTGTCTTCAAGTCATTATAATTAGCTAATCAGTTTATAATGGCAAATCCAAACACCCATGTGTTGCAATTAGTGCCAAACTAACTAAACGACTCCATAAAAACAATAGTAGATTACCAAACAAGTGACTGAACCCGTGATAGTCAAGTAATCAATTCTAAATGGACAGCCAAAGAGCCTTAAATGTACAATGTTTTTGAACAATTACCTGAGGAGAAGGGTAGATGGTGAACCCAAGCTTTGACTTCTTTCCATAGTCGACAGACAAACGTTCCAAAAGCAATGATCCCAAACCGGAACCAGTACCTCCACCAACAGCGTTGAAGACCAAAAAGCCTTGCAAGCCGGTACAGTTATCTGCTAACTTTCGTACTCGGTCAAGGCAAAGGTCGACAATCTCCTTTCCCACTGAAAAAAAAAATACCAAATCAAACCAAAGCTAAAAATAAAATAAATGTTGTTTTCATATACTTTCTTTCAAGTGTTTGGTTTTATAAGTACCTGTATAATGACCCCTAGCAAAGTTGTTAGCAGCATCTTCCTTTCCTGAAATAAGCTGCTCGGGGTGGAACAACTGGCGATAAGTACCAGTCCTCACTTCATCAATGACAGTTGGTTCAAGATCAACAAATATTGCTCGTGGCACATGCTTTCCTGCACTAGTCTCACTAAAGAAGGTGTTGAATGCATCGTGTCCCACACCTACTGTTGTGTCACTGCAAAAAGATTAATCTGTTGGGTCAAAATCCACATTTAAGTAGTCAACTGTCAACATAATGACTAAAATTCCGATGCCAGTCTTGCTAATGATTCATGACTTCCAATATAATTAGTACTACGTACGAAGCAAAACCAACCATCTTTGTCGCTCAATCATGCATAATTATAATGACTAATTACAAAGCAACTTCAACTAGTTGGACAATGTTTGGGATTGCTTACTTAAACTGCTTATTTTGGAGTTTTTGTATGGAATAAAAGCTGCTCCGTATATGCTTTGTTTTAGAGTAAAATAATTAAGTAGATACTCGGTTTTATATTTATGCAATCCCAAAACCCATTGTGCTTATTTCAGTCACAAATAAGCATTTCTTAAAATTACTTATCACAATAATCAGATAAGCAAATTTGGGTTACACTTTCTATCACCACACAAAACTTCCATTTAGTACAAATTTTACAATCAATAAAAGCCAAAATAAACATATCATGAAGCATAGTCAACAAACACATAGTTCCAGATCCATCACTATAATTACACAAACATAAATGTCTACACATACTAACAACTTATGAAATGCAACAAAAACATGAAAAAAGTTACCAAAACAAGACTAAAAAACATCAACAACATAAAATTTACAACCCATAAGGCCATAACATAGTACTAAAAATCTGCACAGACATATCATAACCATATCTTATAAAAACAACCAAAAAACATGAAACCTATATATGGAAGTGAAAAAAAAATACACAAACACACAAACAAGACTAAAAAACAACAACAAAAACAAAAATATTCCAACATAAAATATACAACCCATAACATTATACTAAAAATCTACACACATATGTTATAAAAAGAACAAAAAAAACATGAAAACTCTATATGAAAAAATTACCTAAACAAGCCTAAAAAACATCAACAACAAATATTCCAACATAAAATTTACAACCCATAAAACTTAGGAAAAATTACTAAACTAACCCTTTTCAAGTGGGGTATATGACAAAATGTTAACAATTAATAGTCATGCAAAATAACCGCAAGATTTTCAAACCATCCAAAATTTAAAGCATTTATTTTTTGTATAATTTTTTGGATTTTTTTCCCCGTATTTTGAGATTTCCGATTTCCTTTTTGCAAAATTATGAGATAACTTTAGGAAAAATCAAGTTTTTGGCAAATTTTTGGGTTGTAAACTTACTCACGATTAACACATTATGTATTCAGGATTAGCCGTTTCAACTTAAACCCATTATGCTAGATTGCTAGTCTTGCAACATCTATATCCACCCATAATAATCTGTTACTAATATCGCTGTTACATTTCAGACATGCTGGAGAGCTTCTCGAGGTCTGCGTTTCTTTCATCGGATAGAGACAACTTCTTGGACTCTCATAGTAGTACGGTAGAGCATCAAGGTGTGACCCTTTTTACTTCGCTACCTTTTATCTGATTTCAAATGTGGTTATTAACACTGTCGTCACCTCTCAGGAGACAATAAAAGGTTGGACATACCAGAAAGCTTAGGTTTTGAAGATTTTGGCAGTGAATCGTAGAAGAACAACCAAATGGTACCATTCTAATATTCTTGATCTGCCATTTGTCAAATGTTATTTGGTAGCTTTCATGGCATTTATCATTGTTTTGTCTTGGTGCAGGTCGAATTACTCTCGTAGGACATAAACCTTTGTAAATAGCTTTTATTGGAAAGGAGGTTTTCAGAATTTTTAATGGTTGTAGATTGGTGTGTTTAATTCATAGGTAATAACTAGTTTTAGGATGGGTGTTTACAGTTATAGACATTAGGAATGTGTTCAAGGGGGTTATATGTCGAACAAATTTATAAAAAGTTATTGTATTAATGTGGAACGCACCGTTAATACGATCATTACCCCCATGTTGGGATTGTGCTAGATATATGACAAATGATTGTTTGATCATTGTATGGTAAATTTTGTAGAAGATCATGTATATTTGTATTTGCGTATTAGAACTAAAAGCGGTTTAGTCTTTGGTTATCAATCAGAATCATGGCTAATACGTAGTATAAAAAGGTAACCAACATTGGTAGTTTTTGTTGAGGCAACAAGCTCTTTTTCAACGTTAACCGAGTCTCGACCAACTGGTTGAAGGCTGCTTTATCCTTCATTCTGCAGGCTTGAGAAAACCATTATAGTTTCAAAAAAGAAAGGTGATTTCTTGATTAATTTTCAGACAACGTGTAAGCATCATGTCATGGAAAAAGACCAAATGGGTCAAAAGTTGCCAACATGATATGTCATCATTTTGACGCAGCGTACGTTACATCAGCGTCATGTTATAAAAGAATTCGACGTGGTTAAGGTTACGGACATGTCATTCTATGTCATCATTCTGATGCTAGATCATATCACCTTTGGTAATCTTTTTATGCAGCAAAGTCTCTTGCAATGCAGTCACCTATTGGCTATCGCTGCACTTCTTGTTTGTTTGGTAATGTGTATTCGCTATGTGTTCAGGTTCTTGTGACTTCCCTCTTCTGAATAACCATGTAGCTACTGATATCGGTAACTTTTTAAGACCATAGTGAATAGGAAATGGTTTATAGGCAGGGACGGAACTAGGGGGTCCCGCGGTGTCACGAGACTCCGATAAAATTTTGCTTCGTAATGTTAATTTTAGTACAAAAAAATATCGAATTTTCTTAAATGCACCGGTCCCAATACACTGTTTCTATTTATTGATTAGTTAGTCGATCAATAGGTGAAAAATGAACGTAATTTTCACTAAACTTAATCATTTAAACTGAAAATCGTACTTTTTTCCCCTTATACTACTATAGTTATAGAAAAAAAATTGTGCACCCGATCACTTTTAACTCTTGTTCCGTCCTTATTTATAGGTTATTAAGAAAATGTCCGATAAAGAACATAAACACAAATAACATACGCATTTTCTAGATTCAACATCAGCAATATTAACATAGAATGCACTCTGAACACATACTACAATAACATAACAAGAATACATTCACAATTAAGTTTTGAACAAAAATAAAAAAGATGAATACAATAAGCATAGGCAGTTCAGACTTCCATCCAATCAATCCACAATTTTATGTTTTCTTCACATAACTAAAATTTAAACCACCATTCTAGTACTCATCATCCTCACCTTCGCCATCATCATCAACACCTTCAGCACCAACCTCCTCATAATCTTTCTCGAGAGCTGCAAGATCTTCACGGGCTTCTGAGAACTCACCTTCCTCCATACCTTCACCGACGTACCAATGAACGAATGCCCTCTTGGCATACATAAGGTCAAACTTGTGGTCAATGCGTGAGAACACTTCTGCAACTGCTGTGTTGTTGCTGATCATGCAAACAGCTCGTTGCACCTTGGCTAAGTCACCTCCTGGTACAACTGTTGGTGGCTGGTAGTTGATACCACATTTGAAACCAGTTGGGCACCTATTAGCAATGCGAAAAAAAATGTTAAGATGTTATGTATTTAGCGTAAATAAAATGTTGTGGTTGAATTAACTTACCAATCAACAAACTGAACAGTCCTCTTGGTCTTGATGGTGGCGACAGCAGCGTTAACATCTTTAGGGACAACATCACCACGGTACATCAAACAACATGCCATGTATTTACCATGTCTGGGGTCACATTTAGCCATCATACTTGCAGGCTCGAACACTGCGTTTGTAATTTCAGGTACTGATAGCTGCTCATGGTATGCCTTTTCAGCTGAGATCACAGGGGCATATGAGGAAAGCATGAAATGAATACGTGGGTATGGTACAAGGTTGGTTTGGAACTCTGTGATATCGACATTAATGGCTCCATCAAAACGTAGTGAAGTTGTTAACGATGATATGATTTGAGAGATGAGTCTGTTTAAGTTGGTGTAAGTTGGTCTCTCAATGTCTAGTGATCTCCTGCAGATGTCGTAAATGGCTTCATTGTCCAATAAGACAGCGACATCCGTATGCTCTAAAAGAGAATGTGTTGAGAGAACACTGTTGTATGGTTCCACAACTGCAGTTGACACCTATAAACCAACAAAAAAAGTTACGGCATAGCCCATAAAAATAATAACGAGAAGAAGCAATTTTGTCAAGAAACCAAGAGAGTTCTATCAAGATCGCATTTTATCCCGCCCCAATTGACATAAAAGGGTTATCTACAATAAAATGAGTGGTAGAAGATAGTGTTTGGGTATAAATGAGTGGTTTTGAAGTTTTGACATATATTCGAGTTTGGTTAAAACAAGAGGTGATATGTAACTTTATTTATATTGCAGCCGATAGAAAACTAATTATCTGAAATGGACAGCCAAAGAGCCTTAAATGTACACTGTTTTTGAACAATTACCTGAGGAGAAGGGTAGATGGTGAACCCAAGCTTTGACTTCTTTCCATAGTCGACAGACAAACGTTCCAAAAGCAATGATCCCAAACCGGAACCAGTACCTCCACCAACAGCGTTGAAGACCAAAAAGCCTTGCAACCCGGTACAGTTATCTGCTAACTTTCGTACTCGGTCAAGGCAAAGGTCGACAATCTCCTTTCCCACTGAAAAAAAAAAATAGCCAAATCAAACCAAAGCTAAAAATAAAATATATATATAAATGCTGTCTTCATATACTTTCTTTCGATTGTTTGGTTCTATAAGTACCTGTATAATGACCCCTAGCAAAGTTGTTAGCAGCATCTTCCTTTCCTGAAATAAGCTGCTCGGGGTGGAACAACTGGCGATAAGTACCAGTCCTCACTTCATCAATGACAGTTGGTTCAAGATCAACAAATATTGCTCGTGGCACATGCTTTCCTGCACTAGTCTCACTAAAGAAGGTGTTGAATGCATCATGTCCCACACCTACTGTTGTGTCACTGCAAAAAGATTAATCTGTTGGGTCAAAATCCACATTTAAGTAGTCAACTGTCAACATAATGACTAAAATTCCGATGCCAGTCTTGCTAATGATTCATGACTTCCAATATAATTAGTACGAAGCAAAACCAACCATCTTTGTCGCTCAATCATGCATCATTATAATGACTAATTACAAAGCAACTTCAACTAGTTAGACAATGTTTGGGATTGCTTACTTACTGCTTTTTTTTGGATTTTTTGGATGGAATAAAAGCTGCTCCATATATGCTTTATTTTAAAGTAAAATAATTAAGTAGATAATCGGTTTTATATGCAATCCCAAAACCCCTTGTGCTTATTTTAGTCACAGATAAGCATTTCTTAAAATTGCTTATCACAATAATCAGATAAGCAAGTTTGGGTTACAATTTCTATCTCCACAAAAAACTTCCATTTAGTACAAATTTTACAATCAATAAGCCAAAATAAAAATATCAAAACATAGTATCAAAGCTTCAACAAACACATAGTTCTAGATCCATAACTATAATTACACAAACATGAATGTCACACGCATTAACAACTTATGAAATGCAACAAAAACATGAAAAGAAGACTAAAAAACATCAACAACATAAAATTTACAACCCATAACATAGTACTAAAAATCCACACACATATCATAAACCATATCTTATAAAAACAACCAAAAAACATGAAAACTGTATATGAAAAAATTACCTAACCAAGACTAAAAAACATCAACCAAAAAATATTCCAACATAAAATATACAACCCATAACATTATACTAAAAATCTACACACATATGTTATAAAAAGAACAAAAAAACATGAAAACTCTATATGAAAAAATTACCAAAACAAGCCTAAAAAACATCAACAACAAATATTCCAACATAAAACTTACAACCCATAACATAAAACTAAAAATATCATAACAATATCTTATAAAAAGAAGCAAAAAAGATGAAAATAAAAAAGTGTACCTAGGCATCATGCCATCAGGCTGAATACCATGTTCAAGACAATAAAGTTCCCAACAAGAATTACCCACTTGAATTCCTGCTTGACCAATATGAATACTTATTATTTCCCTCATTTTTTTTCCTTGTTTCTTGATCAAAATGAAAACCCTAATGGTGTGTACTACTTTTTATATTTGACTAGTTGGAAGACTTATAAAGACTTTATTAAGTGTGTTGTGTTGTACATTGGCTGTCTTTTGTAGGGTTGGTTATCCCCATCACCAAAAATGATATGAATGCCCTTCTTAATAGTTTTTATTTTTCTTTTTTTTTTTTTTTTTTTTTTAATAATTTTATTTTTATTATAAAACCGTGAAATAAAACAGCGAAACAAAAAATATAAAAAAAAATATAAATTTCTGTAATACAAAGCTGAAAACCATAAAAAGTTGTCTTGCTCTGTTAATAAAGTAAGTAAAACTGTCGAAAAAAAATATGAAATACAAAATATAAAGTTTGGCAAGTCAAAAGTGGTAAATAAAAAATAAATACGAAACAAAAAATCATCGAAAACTGTTTTGTCCGGTCAATAAAACAACGTAGGAGGGTAGCAATAGTAAAACTCTTTTGTAGTTATGGTATTTATGCTTCTTTATTTATTTTTATGTTTCAGGTTTTATACTTTTATTACTGTAGCGGCTAATTAATGTTGAATAATTGATGTCTATGGAGTTTCACTTTTCTAGAGGTGGTTATTTAGGGTAATCAACAAGCCTAACTCATTTAATCTTTTTAACTTATATTTGAATTTAGCTTATAAAACTTATGGAAAGATTTTTGAGTTAGCGGGTCGACTTGTTCACAGGTAGATTTAATTGTTCGATGTGAAGTCGACATGAAGCTTGTACATATGAAACTTTAACATGTTTTTTTGTTGGATGGATATCGTATCGTGTTTCGTACCGTGTCACAAACTATCGCCTTTGCGATTTATACATTTAAGCAATGCAATAGCTCATAAAACTCTCCATATGTATAAAGTTCACCTCCTTTTATTACCTTTTCTAGTAGATAAACTAAAATTTTATTGTGTTTATTACAAACATCTCATATTGATGTTTTATATAAGACTTGAACCTACAATAACTTGATTGAAAAGCGCCTCATGGATAATGCTACATTACAATCTTTATTATTTTGTGATTGATAATTTTACTAGAGAAAAGATGTAAAGAATAATGGTGGCTTTTATTGTTACAACTTACAAGCCATAAGAAACAAGAAAAATGGATGATTGTTTTATGTTTGTGTAGTTGTGATAAATTGGCTAAACTAACAAAAAATGTACTTGTGTACATGTATGTTGACATATGAGACTATGAGACGACATTGTTTTGGTACTTTNAAATAAAACAGCGAAACAAAAAATATAAAAAAAAATATAAATTTCTGTAATACAAAGCTGAAAACCATAAAAAGTTGTCTTGCTCTGTTAATAAAGTAAGTAAAACTGTCGAAAAAAAATATGAAATACAAAATATAAAGTTTGGCAAGTCAAAAGTGGTAAATAAAAAATAAATACGAAACAAAAAATCATCGAAAACTGTTTTGTCCGGTCAATAAAACAACGTAGGAGGGTAGCAATAGTAAAACTCTTTTGTAGTTATGGTATTTATGCTTCTTTATTTATTTTTATGTTTCAGGTTTTATACTTTTATTACTGTAGCGGCTAATTAATGTTGAATAATTGATGTCTATGGAGTTTCACTTTTCTAGAGGTGGTTATTTAGGGTAATCAACAAGCCTAACTCATTTAATCTTTTTAACTTATATTTGAATTTAGCTTATAAAACTTATGGAAAGATTTTTGAGTTAGCGGGTCGACTTGTTCACAGGTAGATTTAATTGTTCGATGTGAAGTCGACATGAAGCTTGTACATATGAAACTTTAACATGTTTTTTTGTTGGATGGATATCGTATCGTGTTTCGTACCGTGTCACAAACTATCGCCTTTGCGATTTATACATTTAAGCAATGCAATAGCTCATAAAACTCTCCATATGTATAAAGTTCACCTCCTTTTATTACCTTTTCTAGTAGATAAACTAAAATTTTATTGTGTTTATTACAAACATCTCATATTGATGTTTTATATAAGACTTGAACCTACAATAACTTGATTGAAAAGCGCCTCATGGATAATGCTACATTACAATCTTTATTATTTTGTGATTGATAATTTTACTAGAGAAAAGATGTAAAGAATAATGGTGGCTTTTATTGTTACAACTTACAAGCCATAAGAAACAAGAAAAATGGATGATTGTTTTATGTTTGTGTAGTTGTGATAAATTGGCTAAACTAACAAAAAATGTACTTGTGTACATGTATGTTGACATATGAGACTATGAGACGACATTGTTTTGGTACTTTGATCAAAGATGTAATGTCCTTAGCCAAGAAATGTAACATTGTACTTTTTGATTTATAAAGACATGATTTTGATGATCATGTGCCTTTTGTTTTCTAGAATCTATCATTTTAGGACTTTTTTTTTTTCAAAAGATCCCTTTTTATTTATTGTCAGTTTCATTTCATTTACGATACGACGTGAATGTCATTAAAGACTACTACGTATTATCTAGCAGTACAATTAATTTTTGTTACAATTTAGTAGTAGCTTCTGAAAAAAACATTTAACTGATGCCGTGTATACATTTATGCAAATATTTGTTTGACTTTTCTGTTTCATCAATCCAAATAAACAGCATAGTACCATTTTTTTAATTTATTTTTAAAGACCAACTATCAATTTCAATCTTTGGTAAGACATAATATCATTTAATAAGGGCCCGTTTGGTTGGGAGGTGTGGAATGGGTATTGAAGTGATGTGACATTTATTGGTTGTTTGGTTGTATAAATTTAGAGAGAGAATAGATTCAAAAATGATAGATTGAAAGATAGGGGTGTTGATTGGTTTTGGTGGGTATTAATATTTTTAGTGGGCCCATTTACCCCTCAACTCTCATCTTTTTCTATATTTATTTTAATTAACAATGTTTTTTATTAAAAAATTATTATATAAAATAATTAAAACTATTAAAATATTTTGTATAACATATTTTCTCTCTCCTATTTTTTTCTCAAACATTTCCCAAATCTTTCAAACTATTCCCAAATCCAAATCCAATTCTAAACTCACCTGCAAACCAAACGGGCCCTAAGATATATAAGAATATGATGGTTTTAGCAATTAATTTCATTACTAAACTGTAGTTACATTTATTTTGAAGTAAATTAGTAAAATACAATTTATTTATCTAGAAAGTATCATCAAATTAAAGTGTCGGTTTGCCAGTGTCCTCGATACACCTGTGAACAAAAAGGATATCAAAATATTATAATATAAGCTTATTGTATTTTACTAAATATTATCTTATCATTCATTGTGAGAAACAAAATATCTAAAGCCCATGCCAGTTCATGGTAGTATTTAATATTCCAACAATCATCATTTACTTGGTTAACTTTTCTTTAATCTTTTTATTCAAAACTGTTCAAGTGTAATATCAAAGTAATGTAGTGTACTAGTAGTGTTTCATATTTTAGTTTTATATGATCATTATTTAAAATTAATTAACTTGTTAATTAAAAGATAAAATTAATTTGAAGGGATTTATTTAAGTGCAAGATATTGATATGAAAAGCATGTGTTGGGATCCGGTAAGCATGGCCCACCCATCTGCCCACAACATATTCTAGTACCCACTTGTTGTTTCATCAAAGGCCCATCTCTACCAATTGACCATTTTATCCTCTTATCTTTCTAAGCTTCATAAAACAATTTTTTTCTTATAAGAAAAAAGGAATTTGCTAATATCGACAATAAATAATGGGTAAACGATGTTCTTCCTTTCTGGTACACGTGGCCTAGCCAAGACATCTTGTGATCGTCTCTGACCATTTTTCTAACCTACTTAATGAGTTTTTGAATGCCTATATTGACTATCTAACTGTGTAAACATCAAATAATTCATGACTTAACATTACTTAAATAGAAAAACAAAAACAAAAACTAAAAAGAAAAACCAAACAAAAAAAAAGTTTGTATTTTCACACTATGAATTGTGCGACTCTATAACAATATTGACAAGTGTCTTTATGGGATGATAATGTTTTTTTTTTTTTACTTATTAGTGTTTTGTGCGACTGATTTGACATTTGATTGTAAAATTGTCTTTTTTGAAAAAGACAAAAAAAATATGGTGTTTTTACTCTTTTTTTTGTGAGTATTTTTATTTTTTTTTCTTTTTAGCTTTTTTGAGGAATATAATATTCCACAAAAAAACTAAAAAGAAAAAAAAAAAGAAAAGTAAAAATAATCAAAAAAAAATAATAATAATAATAAATATTTGAGTCGCACAAAAAACATTTACCTGCCTTAGATGAACAATTGTCAAAATTATAGTGGAGCCGCACGTTTGCACAAGTCTAAATTTGGAATAAATGAAGTTGCGGTCTATTAGGTGAAAATTGATTATTTATTTATTTATTTATTTATTTATTTATTTATTTATTATTATTATTATTATTATTATTATTATTATTATTATTATTATAGGAAATGACCCATAATTTATACATCACTTAGACATGGATTAAGTTTTGCTACTCAAATCTAACCACAAAATACATAGCTTTTCTTTCTTTTCAAATTTTTTTGTTTGCATAAGAAATAAGATGAAAGTAAAGAAATGTAAAAAGGAGGAGGAAGTAAAATTGTGAGTGAGTAACCTTGGTGAGTAACTCACCAAATTAATACAAATTGGCCGTGAGTTGTGTTATGTGTTTTGGTTGGAAGGTGAGTGAGTTACTCACAATGGAGCAAACTCACCACCATTCCGCATAGCCTTAACATCACACCTTTTAGTTCTTTCATTTTCTTTTATTTTTCTTTCACTTTCTTTTCATATCATAACTTAAGAAGAGAGTGTTAGTCACGCAAAGCTCCTTAGGCATGACAATCAAGCCAACAAACCTTTTGTGTTATACTGTTATACTTGTAGACAAGGAATAAACAAATACTAAAGCCGAATTTGGCATTCACTCGTGTATAATAGACCATAGCCAATCCTCCTACTTTTTCCCATAAGAGGACAATAATAAGTCGATACCCTGATTAGCTACTCTCCAACGTCATTTTCATCATCCATCATCCAACACATTTTTTCTCGGATACACCATAAACAAATCAAATACTTCATGAAAACCTATAAAAAGATATCGAGTATACTAGTACTTTCATGAGACATAAGTTCGAAGAGTTTGTTCATAACTCCAAAATTAAATAATTGCCTCTTTTGGATGAACAAGTAGCATTAACTTTGAAATAAGAATGATATACTAAAAAAGCTAAAAATAAAAAGGGCAAAATTGGAAAGACATGCATGTAAAGTAGCAGGAGAATGCATGTGGAAAGTACCACACTTCCACTGGCTATGGACTGGCCCTTGTGTGCTTCGCTGTTAATTCTGTACTTAAAATTATTTGCTTTAATTAGTTAAACACTCCCGTGCCATTTGTTTAAAGAAATTTTAGTATAGTAAATTACTCACTCCGCCTCAAAATTATTGTCCACCAACAGAAAACACATAATTTAAGAAAAACATAATTATTACAGTTTTCTCTCTCTTACTTTTTGATAAAATGACAGTTTTACCCTTAACTAATTAATTAATTCTTCTTTGAAGTTTGTAATAATAACTTAAAATGAGGGCAATATAGTAAACTCGATCAAAAGTCCCTTTCTTCTTTTAGTAATGGACAATTAATTTGGGACAAACGAAAAAGGAAACATGAACAATAAATTTGAGACGGAGGGAGTAGATGTTTGATTCTGGTGAAATGAAATGACAATGCAAAATACTCGAGGCATTCGGTCTAGTGGTATGTGAGTAATAGTAGATCAAATACACCTTTTGTCATTTTTAAACATCGTCGGTGTCTTGTAGAAAGGTCTAGGGTTGGTCCATGCGAGGCCCGAACTTTAAATGAATCTAAATCTGGACCAACAGTCCCAACCGGTTAAGTATGATCCTTAATCTTGCAAATAGGCACACATAAGGGGGTTGGCAACGTACACGGGAAGGCACGCGAAGGGATGCATCACGCACGGGAAAGAAGGAAAAAATGGGTGAGCGATGGAATTTAAAAAAAAATGAAGTGAGTGAAGGGATGTAGTGAGTGATGGTGTTGCCAACAAAAAATGGGTGAGTGATGAAAAAAGTAGATGAATGATGTGGCATAAGGGAATTTGTTAGGAGTGAGTGATGGGATTTTGGGTGAGAGATGGGTTGCAAACCCCGTAACTTCCACATTGTGCCCCATAGTTTATGGTTCAACAAAGACTACTAAGAAAAAGTGTCAAGGAGGAAATATTACAAAAGGCTGTATATTAAGAAAAAGGCAGCGCTCTAAAAGGCGCGCCTTGGCGCCGTAAAAGCCTCGCAGAGGCGCGAGGCGTCACCTCCACGCCACGCAATAGACCAAGGCGTCGTCTTAAGGCTTGGCATGAGATGAAGTTCGATAAGGTGTACTGGTATTTGAGACGTTTAGGGAATTTACTAGTAATTGGAATTTGGGCATCGTATTTGAGGTTTACTGGTATTTGGCGTTTAGGGGTTTACTAGTATTTGAAGAAGATTACAAATGTAAAGAGAGTTTCTTGACTTTATTGCTTATGTATAACACTTTTTGTAAACTAGATGTATATGAAATAAGATATACTAATAAAATATAATATAAATCTATAAATACTTTTTGCCGCTTTAATTCACGCCTTAAAAACGCCATGCCGCCACGCCTCACGCTAAAACTTGAGGCTTGACTCTCACTCTATTTATAACCTTGGAAAAAGGCCTCATAGTTGCCAAGCTCGTTTTTGTTTTGAATAATATTACAAAGACTATTAAGAAAATAACATTATAGTAGGATCTTAAGATCTCCATCCGATCTTGCAAAAACGAAAAAAAATCCTTCTTCCCCGATTTTGAAAACCTGATAATAAGTGCTAAAATTATGTAGAACGTTGAACTTACTTGTTCTTCAATTAATATTTCATTCATCGAAAAGTCGTTATCCGGATATTCTCATAATAAGTACGATGAAATGAGTATATTTGAATATATCGAGCTATAAATGTAGAACTTGTAAAAGCACACAATGTCACGTAGCATGACAGCATATGTGTTATACTAGTATTATTATTATTATTATTATTAGTATTATTATTATTATTATTAGGAAATGACCCATAATTTATACATCACTTAGACATGGATTAAGTTTTGCTACTCAAATCTAAACACAAAATACATAGCTTTTCTTTCTTTTCGAATTTTCCTGTTTGCATAAGAAATAAGATGAAAGTAAAGAAATGTAAAAAGGAGGAGGAAGTAAAATTATGAGTGAGTAACCTTGGTGAGTAACTCACCAAATTATCACAAATTGGCCGTGAGTTGTGTTATGTGTTTTGGTTGGAAGGTGAGTGAGTTACTCACAATGGAGCAAACTCACCACCATTCCGCATAGCCTTAACATCACACCTTTTACTTCTTTCATTTTCTTTTATTTTTCTTTCACTTTCTTTTCATATCATAACTTAAGAAGAGAGTGTTAGTCACGCAAAGCTCCTTAGGCATGACAATCAAGCTAACAAACCTTTTGTGTTATACTGTTATACTTGTAGACAAGGAATAAACAAATACTAAAGCCGAATTTGGCATTCACTCTAGTGTATAATAGACCATATATAGCCAATCCTCCTACTTTCTCCCGTAAGAGGACAATAATAAGTCGATGCCCTGATTAGCTACTCTCCAACGTCATTTCCATCATCCATCATCCAACACAATTTTTCTTGGATACACCATAAACAAATCAAATACTTCATGATAACCTATAAAAAAATATCGAGCATACTAGTACTTTCATGAGACATAAGTTCGAAGAGTTTGTTCATAATCCCAAAATTAAATAAGTGCCTCTTTTGCACATGAAGGTACATGCAAATAAGAATGATATATTAAAAAAGTTAAAAATAAAAAGGGCAAAATTGGGAAGACATGCCATGTAAAGCAGCAGGAGAGTGCATGTGGAAAGTACCACACTTCCACTGGCTGATGGACTGTCCCTTGTGTGCTTCGCTGTTAATTTGTACTTAGAATTATTTGCTTTAATTAGTTAAACATTCCCGTGCCATTTGTTTAAAGAATTTTTAGTAGTAAAAGTGTAAAACTTAGATGTTTGATTCTAGTCAAATGACAAAAAAAAAACAAAAAAAAAAAATGCAAAATACTCGAGGCATTTGATCTAGTGGTATGTGAGTAAATACAACCAAGTGGGCTAGCTTAGTTAACCACCAAGAATAACTTTGGGGAGGTTTCTTTGGAGAGGTCTCAAGTTCGAGTCTCACCATGGACCTTCAGGGGCCCGAAATAAATTGAAGCAGGAGTGGGGTTTATCCCCTAAGGAGAAAGGTTCGAGGCTTGCATACTGCCCAATTGGATGTCACTGTGGGCTCGGATCACTAACTACTAACTCGNGTTGGTCCATGCGAGGCCCGAACTTGAAATAAATCTAAATCAGAGTCTCAACTGGTTAAGTATGATCCTTAATCTTTGCAAATAGGCACACATAACTTCCACATTGCGCCCCATAGTTCAACAAAGACTACTAAGAAAAAGTGTCAAGGAGAAAATATTACAAAGGCTATTAAGAAAAAGGCCTCACAGTTGTCAAGCTCGTTTTTGTTTTGAATAATTACAAATATTATTAAGAAAACGACATTATAGTATGATCTTAAGATTTTCATCCGATCTTGCCAAAACAAAAACGATCATTTTTAGGATCTCGATCTTGGAAACCTTGATTATAAGTGCTAAAATTATGTCGAACGTTGAACTTACTTGTTCTTCAATTAGTATTTCGTTTATCCAAAAGTCGTTATCCGGATAGTCCCATAATAAGTACGATGAAATGTTTAGTATATTTGAATGTATCGAGCTATAAATGTAGAACTTGTTAAAGCACACAATGTCACGTAGCATGACAGCATATGTTATACTCGTAATTTTTTTGTTATCAAGTGTTTTTGTTCAAAAAAAAGTCTTGCGTCAATGATAAAATCTTTTGATATTGACCCATTTCATTGTTTATTTAGTTAGGCCCAGCATAGGTGGGCTAATAAATCAAACAACTAAAAATTCTAAATACTGAAATATTTCACCCTGGAGGCCTGGATTAGTGGATTTAGCTTAGTATTGAGAGATTTTTTTGTTACTTCTTTTGAATTTACTCGCTAGCAAGAAATAAGAAGTTACAACTAGAATTGACCAGTTTGCAAATGGATTAAACTCATCTCATATTATTAACGATAAATATTTACAAAAATGTTTTGGTGGAGAAAACTGAGACGTGAATTCACAAGCTCGTTATTGAAGTTAAATGCCAAATGCATATGGAAATCTGATCTACCAAAAGTCATTTGATATCAACTAAAATTTTTAATCAAACTATTATTAGTATAAAGCCAAAAGTAATTTGTCGTGTTCATAACAACAATATCTATACATCAACTAGAGAGTTTGTTGATTGGTTCTGTATGGCAGTCGAGCCAGATGCCAATAGCTACAAAGGAACAATTCGTGACGTTGATATCAAATGGCAATTTTGTAACTTTACTTGGTAGATGGTGCAAGGAGTGTGGTTGTGCCACTTGTGTTCATGGCATTTTGAGGGTCCTCGATAAAAGCGACCGTCATATTGATGCTTGTCTTATGGAGATGGGGGTAAAGGGTTCGATCTTTACTCCTTGCAAGGTCGGAGGTCTTTTTTTACCTTAGGTACAACCGAAAACAACTTCTCTACCTTAGGTAATGGTAAGGCTCAGGGGAGGCCCGGAGGGGGTGCAAACCCGATTCCCGCACAGGGCACATTTTCGAATGGGGCACAAATTTTTGGAAATTTTTTAAACTGTGAAGAGCTAATCAACCAATTTGCTATGAAGAATGCTAGGAGAACTTCACGAATCATCGGTTAACTACTATGGTATGTATTTTTAATACTATGATTTTGTTATGGATATAATTAATTGTTATAACATTAGTTATCATTTACAAAAAAAGAAAATTTGCTAGGAGTTAGGGGCATTTTTTTCTTGGTTCGCATTGGGCACTCAAATCCTCAGGGCCGCCACTGGTAAGGCTGTCTACATCTCAATCTCCCTCATACACCATGAAAGACGGTATTAAGAGTTACTTTATATTGCTACCAAAATATGATATAATTTCAATTTTACCCTTTTATATACAAAAATGTCTCACCCAAACCATCGCCTATTATACAACTTGCCATTGTATTTGTAGGAATCACAACAGATACCCATCTAGTCCCATTACTTTCAAGCCATGAATCTTGGTTAGTTGAATATTACTATATTGTCCTTGTGCTTCTAAATGAGCAAGATTTGAAGTTTAATACAAGCAAAGATTTACTCTCGTTTGAACTCATTACTTATCCAATCAGAGACTCAAAAATTCATTTGCAAACAAATAGGTTGATGGTGAATATGCATTATAGAAATTATCATGTTATTAGAAAATACGAAAAGTTGTTACAAGGATGATCGTATAAACCACAACACTAATATATTACTGTAATAATCAAGATTGCAAACTAATAAAGGTTGATTCAAGTAAGGAGAAAATAACGCACGTCCCAAATCTACGGATTAAGATTTTGGTTGAAAAAACGAAGTACCAAACAATACAATGAGAGTGAATAATATGTGAACCTAGCTACATGTCCTATATATACGGGGACAGATGGTAAAAGCCCTACAAATCGGACATACCTTCTTGCGCGACAGCCAATTCTTGATGCATCCTTCATGATAATTGTGTTTACAATTTAGTGTTCCAATCATCTGGTTCGCTTGGTATTCATCATGGCAAATCGAACAAATCTCTCCTTTTTCGTCTTCCTCTTTACAAAGTCCACCATTACTCTTTTTCTTGCCAATAATAGCCGGGAGAGTTTCATACCACATTATAAACCGTGCAATCGGCATCAATTTACTACGCAAGACCTCACCATCCAAAGGGTTGTCAAATCTGTCAAATATCCTAACAGTGTGACTGTCTACTGACCCGTTATTCATTGTGAAGTACATCCATAAAGAAGTATAATTATGCCCATCATCAAACAAAATCGATTTAATAATACGTCGATCATAGTCATGCACGGTTGTTCTTAATTTTGACTCCTCTAATTGACAAAGCACTATCTTATCCGCATGTTTATCGCTTACGCGTAGATTTACGATGACGAATGTCCTTCTATCTTGTAGTATAACTCCGTACGAACAAGATGAAGATGTAGCCATACGACTTAGAAGCAGAAAACTCGATTAAGATCCTATTATTCCTATTATTCCCATATAAATGAGCAAAGCAAAACACTAACAAAGTCGACAAAAGATTACCCAAACGATTTCCTTCTAGACAAGGAAAAAAAACGCCAAGATTAAAACCTTAAAACATATATACTATACTTGACTTTTAGGTATATTGAATTAGTTACCATATTCTCAAAATAAATAAATAAATAAATAAAAATAAAAAGTTACCATACGAAGATGGCATGGGCTATTGGCCCAGTCATGAGAGTGTGCGAAGTGTGTAACGTTTTTAAGTTTTCGGGGCTCATAATTTATACCCTGTTATATACTTAGGACCTCAAAGTTTATGTTCTAAATATCGGTTAAACTCTATTTCAAGTAGTGAGTGACAACGATCTCAAATTGACAGTGAAGCTGGATTGTAAAATTATTACTTTTTGGGTTTGTCTAACTAATGCCCTCAGGTAGGGGTGAGCATCGGTCCAGGACCGGACCTGACCGACAAGACCGAGGACCGAATTAGCCGAAAAGCCAAGACCGAGGACCGGACCGAATGTGGTCGGTCCGGTCTCGGTCGGTCCGTCGGTCGGTCCGGTCCAACAAGGCCAAATAATCGGTTTGTGGTCCGGACCGGAGCGGACCGACCGGACCGAGGACCGAATTAGCCAAAAAGCTAAGACCGAGGTCCGGACCGAATGTGGTCGGTCCGGTCCGGTCCGGTCTCGGTCGGTCCTTCGGTCGATCCGATCCGTTCGGGTCGTTTGCTCAGCCCTACCTTCAGGGTATTGGTTTAAAACTTTAAATTATTAAATATAGAAAGTTTGCGTTCATAAAAAAATCACATTTAATTAAGGTAATTTATAACTTTAATTATTGTGTATTAAATGAATTTTCAGTTAAAAAAAATAAAAATTGTGTTAAATTAATGCACTAAACCAATACCCTCATAGTATTTTTTAAACAATTCCAACTTTTTTTTATATCAAAAGTTGGTTTAATATAATGTTTATCGTCATGTCTTACACTTTTGTACATGGCCCTGTTAACTTAGCTAAGCTACGCCTCATTAATTTTTGATTCGTTGAAAATTAACCAGAGATTCAAAGTTGCAATTTTGGGACATCACTATCTATTATCAAGCAAATTAGTCACTGTTGTTTATACTATACCTTAATCAAGTTATTTTTCCCGAAGTCAGAGCAAAAGTTTGCTCAAGTCGAACTAACTTGGTTTAAATCTTATACAAAAAGTTTGAAACAAGTGAGCATCAAACTTTACGAGCGTTTATATATTATGTAAACAAGTGCTAATATGTATGTTATTCTATGGTTGCAATGCAAACGACTTAACTAGATTGTTATGGAATTATCCAAGCTCAAACTCGACTTGAGTCACTTGACCCATTTAGATATTTAATTCGACCTTTATGCAACGCATTTTTTTATAGATATTTTCAAACTATTCAAGCTCTAAAATCTCTCTAGGCCCAGAT
The DNA here is from genome assembly GCA_014162995.1 of Artemisia annua. Classification (NCBI taxonomy): domain Eukaryota; kingdom Viridiplantae; phylum Streptophyta; class Magnoliopsida; order Asterales; family Asteraceae; genus Artemisia; species Artemisia annua. The sequence goes on from LBNU01012545.1 coordinate 230,828, forward strand.
CGAACTTGTGCTGTGACGCCCATTGAGCTTGGCTTGTCGAGTAGTTACGCCATCTCCAATCATGATTTTTAAACCACATACTTCTTTTTGAAGAATGGAGGACACTAAAACATCTTCAACCATGCTCCAAATTTGAAGATTTTGTTTCGAGCATTGTTGAGAATCCTTCATATTTGGAGTATCATTATTCATCATCCAAATCATAAAATAATGCAATATATACATAAGTAATATATATACATCGTGTTATTGGTTAAAGACACATTAATTTAGTATAAAATGGTTTGAACTTAACATATGGAGTATGTTGAAGTAAAAACCCTAGGGCTGTACGGTATGTCGTGAAATCCTCCGGAATGTGACTTCACAATAGCCGCAAGTTCCTACACACAAGAAACACACACGTTAGTCTCGCCTTGGGTTTTATCCCAAGACCAACCTTCGGTGTGAGAATGAGTATCCGATGGATATAGTAATAAATGTGAATAAGTATTGAGAGTAAATGATATGTGTGAAAGTTAGTTGCGAATCATAAATGAGGTGGGGGTATTTATACTACCCTCACCTCGATACCTGTATTGCATTGGGACTAGGTGAGCAGACGTAGACCTAGTCTAGGTGGTAGGCGTCAGAACCACGCGTGGGATGCAATCTCGCGAAATCTGGGGTGGCGGCACTCTGCTGGGTAATCTCTTTACCTAGAGGGTAAAGAGATGCGTTGGATAAAAAAGAGGAACGTCTAGTCCCTTCGACCAATACCTTTCGGAATCGTGCGTATCGTTCAGACAAGTGTGCCGTCCGGACACATACGTCAAAAGAGTACATGATTACAGAGCACATGTTTTTAAAGGAAGAATGTTAATGAAAGGTACTATTTTCTCTTCAAATTTAAAGATTTTTTAAAATGTATGGTTTAAGACGACCTTAGACAAGCTCAATATTGCCTTGACTCTTTTCCTTGGCTTATATTCAAGTTGGTTAGTGTTAAATTTCTACAATTTTGCTGAAAAATAAATGCAAAATTTCATTGAAAAAGGATTTGTAAAAAGGCAAATATGTCAAATATCATGTTACAAAAGAATTCATGAGAAAACTTTTCACATGGGTTTTGGCCCAATGGAGTGTCGATTCGCAAGTGGGCTAATAGCTCCCATAGTCCCACTCGCTATTTTCTTTCTTTATTGACATTGTGAATGTGTGATTGTAGTAAACGAGGTGGGAAACCCGCGCGTTGCGGCGGGGTGTTTTTGCTAAAGATATTAAATTGGTATAGCTGAATCTAGTTAAGATGGTATATAGTTTAATGTTGTAAGAATACACAGAGAAATTTTTATTAAAAAAATAGAACTGCAACTGGCATTTACACATTAAGAATAACATCAGATACGTATTGCGACTTTCATTTACATATTAAAAAATAGAACAATTGCAATTGGCATTTACATATTAAAAATAGAACAATTGCAAATTACAAATTCTTGCCAGAAAGACATAATTTTTGCAAGCTCACAGATGATGTTTAGCTCCTTTGTGATGATCAAAGTTCATCCTGGGTGATCTCCATACACTTCTTTAAAATCTTTGTTTGGTTCCTTGTTGATCCCCATATCAGCATCCTCTATATGTTTGTTTGATCATGTGATGTCCAATATTGCCAACACCAAAATGCAATAAGCACATTGACGACTTTAATAAGAAATCTCAGAAAACTCTTCCATCTCATCTTCTATCGCGAAAGGTTGCAGATATTTATCAATATTCAAACATATCAAAACCCATTGAATTATCGTAGAACCTGATTTAGAGACTTTCCAGCAGTTCACATTTCAGGTTAATCATCCTTAAGTATCCTTGCACATAAGAAAAGAATAGGAATCAACATATTGAAAACTCTAATATGGCTAAATGCTTTAGATAAATGACCGAACCTGATAATGCAGTAATAAGTAAACCCATATGAGATTCTGAGCCATACGCGTTCCATATCAATCTTCAGCTCCATTGCTCACTTTAATTTCTAGTAGACTCCACACACAATTCTGGCAAATATTTGTTTGACATAATTAGTTTATGAGAATTTTGAAACATACAAAATCCAAAAGTGGTCAAACTTATTACGAAAACCCAAATGGCACCAGCAAAGCTTTAGTCAAATGCCATTTCTTTGGCCAATAGTTTTGTTTCTTCTTCCATTTTGAATTTGCATTCTTTGCCGTACACAGATCGTTCCAACTGGGTCTACTGAACAAAAAAGCCTGTAACATTAAACCCATCGATAATTGGTAAAAAGATCATGTAAAGACTCCTATCACCCTATGGCCAGAACTGTAAGTCCACCTAAAAAAAACATGATGTGAAAGAACGTTCCTTTGGGAAAAAATTAAGATGGCGTATCAAATATGTATTCACCCCAACAAATAGCAAAGATGCTACGGACTTTCGGCTGCAAGTGTAGATCTATTCGATTCAAAAGTATATCAAGACCATGTTTTAGCAAGATGTTGCTACATTATAAGTTTTAACTGGGTCTACTGCACAGCGAAAAGAATTGGGTTTTAGCAAGATGTTGTTACATTATAAGTTTTAACTGTTATAGTCTGTTCAAAAAACCAATCAGATAAGTAGCTTACTGATCACATGATACAATCTATTCTAACATTAAGTACATTCTAACGTTAGTTCCTAAGGCGATAATCCTATTCCAATAGTTTCAAAAGAAATTTAAAACAGTCTTAAAGTAATCCAAACAATCTTACGAAACTATGGTCAACCAACTTGCCAAATTTTGTCACTACTAACATGCCTAAAATATATCTATGTATCTGTTACGAAAAGTGAATCAAATAACATATGGAAAAGTAAGTTTGCATACCATGACTGATAAGATCGTTCGGACCACGATAAGAACAGAATGTCTCAGCTATAGCTATAGTGGGTGCACGCGATTATAACTTCTTGTAGAGGTTCAAGAGTAGAAGAAACTGGCAGTGCGACATATCTAAAGTGTTAGCTATATATATGTATAAAAATACGTTTTTAATAAAAGTTAGCCATAATCTGTGAACAAACACGTGCGCATACCGTTATGAATGTCTGTCCTATAAAAAATTGCCGCAAAAAATTCCTGATATCGAACCGATCTGAACCGATGGCCTAGAAACCAAATGGCAAAGACCCACATTGCTGTTACAAATACCTGTTTCATTCATAGGTAGTTTCTCAGCCGAACCTCTGCTAGAGAATTCTCCCTCAGTGTTATCAGTGCATTTTTTTATTGCCTTCGTTGCAGCCAAATGTTTCTGAGCTTCCGGTAAGTCTGGAACCATTCTTTTATTGTGTGTGGGATCAGCAAAAGCTCTGCTTCTTGCAGGGGGACTTTCAATATAACCTTCCAATTTCTTACATGGCTGCAAATAACATTAGTTGGATAACATTAGATGGTGGTATTAAGAGTCCCAACAAATACAAAGTTTTATGGTATCTATAAGATTTATTGTATCTACAGATTTATGGTATTTATAAGATTTGAAGAACATTAGTTGGATATGGCATCAGATGTACTCAACAACATAATTCGCAAGAATGCCAATATTTAAAAAAGACATATACCTAATGATCATGGCCCATGTATAGCCGCCACCTTATTGAGGCCTTCCGCCTTGACCTATCTATGGATACCCACCTTGTTAATACCTTGCACCTCCAAGATTCACATATCCAGAACCCTGCATTTCAACAAAAAAACACAGATCTGTAGACACAAAGATACATAAAAAACACAGAACACTCACCTCCATGATCACTTATTGAGGCCTTCCGCCTTGACCTATCTATGGATACCCACCTTGTGGTTCATGTGTGTTAACTTAAGGCTCAGACCTGTAGACACAAAAGTGGTACCGAACACAGTTGATGGCTGCAACCACAGGTCGGAAATGGCTGCCCCGCCAAGACACGAAAATCGATCGATGACACTTTGTGAAAACCGAGTGTAGGTAGTGATCATCATTGCCTTAACAAATATACCTTTGTGGAAAAAGATAATAAGCAATCCCAAACAACCACTTATTTCTAAGCAAAATGCAAAAGTCTAGTGGAAAATAAGGTATGTTCACACTCCAAATCAACATTTCACGCCAAACAATCACATACACAGTTAGATTACTAATTCGCTATGCATGAATATGTTATAAATTAGCTCATATGTACCTGATGTTCAAATACTCGCATGTCAGATTGTACGTGTGACTCCTTAAAATATTTATCTTTCTGCCTAAGCGGGTCAGCAGCCTCATTGTACTTCTTACCCATCGTCTCTTTGTTAGCTTGTAAACCTTCGCCTGCATTCGGTCGCAAACACACCTGTAGAAAGAAAAAAATGGTAAATATGTAAGTGAATAGGCAAAATAAATGCAATAGCTAAATTATACTGAGAGAATATGAGGCCATATTGTACATTTCAATGGTTGTCTGTCTTAGAACCAGACAGTTATCTGATTGTTCGGGATCCTCCAACACCACCACGCCCCCAACAAAAACACGGCTGAAAAAAAATAGTAACGTGCAATTAAGAAAAAGTAGCAGCATGATAAAAACTGTTTGTTTCACTGTAATAAAAGATGGTTATTGTAGTCTATTGAAGCCTAAAAGGACATGCTGTTTTTTTTTTTTTTTTTTTTTTTTTTTTTTTTTTTTTTTTATCACAATATAATACTTTTTAAATAAGCAAAGGCAGATTATCAACACTTACTGACCTACAACCAAAAGAAACCGTGATAGCAGTTAACAAAAATCAGTGAGACACTTTTGCATCTCTCTTTTATCTCACAACTGTAACAAATCAGGGTAAGAACCGCAGGTCAACACGGCTGCAAACATTGAAGCAACACCGACACCATGGCGGCAACCACAATTGATATGTGGCCACCTCGCCAAGATTTCCTACCACAAAATCATAACCAATAGTTAACCGCATAAAAGACCGTAAATTTCTTTTAGAAAAACGCTGTCTCATTCAAAGAGCCTGCATAATATAAGTTTAACAATCGGCACAAACATGTACAGAGCTGAAACATGTAATTAAACCCTCTTATTTCTTATGAGAGAGATTCGCAATAGGGCACAAACATGTACAGAGCTCAAACATGTAATTAACATGTAATTAATTACATGTTTGAGCTCTCAAATCTAGCATAAGCAGACCTTTGAATCAGCACAAACATGTACATAAGCAGACCTCATAAGAAACAGCCTAATTAAGGAAACCCCCAAAATTATGTCCAAACCCTAATCCAAAATATCAACTGTTAAAGAGCTCATGACTTTACAAAAAACTGAATAAGCTAATAAGCTAATCCAAACACTCGTTAAAAAATCTCAAAACTAACAATTTCCCTAATTATAAGAAAACCCAAATTTCAAAATTCAATTCTTTAAACTATTAACAGAAAATTCCCCACATACACTAAACATTTGCAACGCAACAACAATTATAAGCAGGGCACCACAGCAACAATTATAAGAATTTAATGAAGGCAAACCCTAAACCTAACATGAGAAAGTTAGAAATAGCAGTAAAAAATACACAAAAAAAGAAGGGAAAAAATTCAGACCTAGATTAGATTTGCTCACAGCCTTTTTTGATCACCAAATAACCAAGCCACCTAACTTTAGATGATCTAAACCAAGAAGGAAAAAAGATATGTGGATGTAAATAATAGAGTCACTGTCTTTGTAACATATGGCGCAAGAAAAACCACAGAATTGGATTTCCTGTAGCTCCCCTCACAGGCAACTGTAGTAACCATTTGGTCGGATCAAATCGGCGGCGGGTTTAGTTGTTGGAGCTGGACCAGTCGGATCTCAAACAAAGGGAGGATGTGTGAGTTATGATGAATAGTGTGGATCGGGGCAAGAGAAACCAAATTCTCACATGGAGCTGGGCGTGTCGGGTCAGAAACAAAGCTTTACCCGCATAGCCCAATGAATGTAATATTGTATAATGGTTCGACTTATTTCATGGGTGTTATCAATATAGAACTCATATTTGTCACAAAATCAATGAATCATTCACAGTTATCTATTTTTTTTTTATTTAAATTAATAAAAAACCATTTTTTATTTTATAAACAATATATCTTGTAACGGTAAATCTTCAAGCTACAAAAATACACTATCGCGACGAGAATTAAATTATCTTTCTATAGATATGCAATTCTATATACTTTCGATGAATTTTTTTTTCGACGTTCTTTTTTTTTTTTTTAAAAATTTCCGCCCAGAAAAATCACATGTGATTCGTAAAAATCACATATGATTTGATTTAACGAATCACATGTCATTTTTACAAATCACATGTAATTTTTCTGGACGAAAATTTTGAAGAAAAAGAAATTCGTCGAAAAAAGAAAGTTCGTCGAAAGTATATAACAATGCATATTTATAGAAAGATAATTTAATTCTCATCGCGATGGTATGATTTTTTTCGCGTAACGATTAACGGTTTGCGAAATATTTAATTTTTTAAAAAATGGTGAAAGTTTATTTTTTTATTTTGGAAAAAAAATAAAAAATGAATGATTATAAATGGTTCATTGGTTATATGACAAATATGAGTTCTATATATTATTGCATATCTCAAGACTTTTTTTTTTTTTTTTTTTTTTTTTTTTTTTAATAATAAATCAAGAACAACGGTAGCTAAACTCATTTACTCTTGCCACATTTCATATTTTTCTTGGATGTTTAAAGAGGGATTTGGAAGCGTTGCTTGACATTCTCCATTTTGAACGAAAACATACTCATATGTATTTGTCTCGCCGAGAACTGAACTCACAATCTCTTACTAATTGTTATATGAATATCGTCTGCTAAATGACTCGAGATTTTTTCAGCCTTTTCACTTGGCTTTTCTATGAAGTTAGTCTGTAAATCCATTCGTTATCAACTAAAAAATGTATATATTTTCATAAAGTCCAAAATTATTTTCTTTATGACAAACAAAACAATATCTATGGCAAAAACAGCTGAGCCAAACACCAATAGCTACAAAGGAACATTTTTTTTTTGAACATTACAAAAGAACAATTCGTGACGTTGATATCAAAAGGGCAATTTTGTAACTTCACTTGGTAGATAGTGCAAGAAGTGGTGGTTGACTGGTTGTGCCACTTGTGTTCATTTTTTTTTGTGTGGGGGGTCCTCGGTAAAAGCGACCATTATATTGCTGCCAAAATATGATAATTCCAAATTTACCCTTTTATATATACAAAAATGTCACACCGAAACCATCGCCTTTGATACAACTTGTCATTGTAAGAATCACAAAAGATACCCTTCTAGGCCCACTTTAAAGCCATGAATCTTTTATTGTAAAGTTACCATATTGTCCTTGTGTGTTCTAATGAGCAAATTTGAATTTTAATACAAGCAAAGGAGAGTCAACTTTGCTTTGAATGAACTCAATGACTTATTAACAAGCAATATATATTATTTTGTACCTTATGAAACAAGATTGTCAACTTAATGATTTATTAACAGTTAAATATGTGGATGAATAGAGGACATGTCTAAGAAGAAATCAACACCTAAAAAGTCTAAGCAAACTTTCGCCCACGATTTTGACTTAGAGGACATGTCTAATGAAGACGTCGGCTCAAGGTTGGATAATATTAAGAGTTTAGGAAAGTCCATTGGCATATCATTTGGGGATAATTTGTAAAAGTCCAAAGATGGTTTAACTTTTGAAGAATTCATTAAGGATCTAGAATAACTTGAACTTTAGTGTTATCAATTCAACAAGATTATAGTTCTTCCTCATCCTACGTTCAAGTTTCTGTTTTGCACTTCTTTATTGATCTAGGATCCTCCCATTTATCCTCAAAGCTTCCATTGTTGAGTTTCATTCTGGGCATGAAGATTTCAAGGTCTCATTTCAAGTCAATGTGTCAAAAGGATTTCAAGCTACATGCTAGTATTGTGTTTTTATGTTTCAGTGGATTTAATAGTTTTTCAGTTTGTTTTTCCTTTTTGTGATGTTTGCATCTCCAACTTCATTTGTAATTTTGCAATCCTTAATTCTTGTTGAAGATTACTTCCAGTTATTTATATATATCATTTTTTGGCAAAAAAAAAAAAAGGTGGATGAATAGCAAACATATGAATGAAATGATTTATTATAACCTTTTAACCTTCCTCTATATGTATATACTTAAGCGTTCTTGTAAGCAAAATTCTTGTAACAAAGAGTCACTTAATTGACAATTTCATCCATCTATTTTATATGAATATAGAAACGTGGGGAGCCTTGCATTATTGACACAAAAAGGAGTAAAGTAGTTTTGCAAATTTTGTTTCAATAAAGAATCAAAAGCAACAACCACTGGACAAGGAAAGATACTACATGATCTATTGTTTTTTAAATTGCCATATTACAAATGAAGATGTGGCGTGGTATTTTTTTTAACGTTTATACTCGACAACATCAAAGTTACTGTACTCGCTTTAGTGTTCTTGAGAAGTTGATGGACGAAGGTGTGTTATGTGTGTGTTTTTGTAGGTCAATTTACTAGTGTTAACATTGCAAGCAAAGTTATCTTATTTTGAGTATTATGCTGATGTGACAACACTCTTTAGCAAATTATATTACGTTGCTCGTAACAAAAGCATTGTTCACGTGTGGTTGTCTGATGTGGCACCACCATGATGCGTTAACCTTGCTACACTCCCTTGTTCATATGTGAAGAGCCGAAAAATTGATCCATTTATATGTGAGTGTATAGGTACTTGGTAACTTGTATTAAAGGTTTAATACGGAGTAGTTGATTTGATTAAAGGATTTAGATTCTGATGTGGCACGACAACACGCAGATCACCACTCCTTATTTACACAAGGTGTAATAGGGGAAGGAAGACACGTTTTCCCACAATAACAACACTTCTTACCTAAAACACAAGCTCCATAACCATGCGTCAAAGATGGTTTTGTGGAGGTGTTGGTTTTAGCAAGAATCTACTTGTGTGTTGATTGTGAAGAAATAATCACTGTAATTGTATGTATGTGTGAGTACATTGTGGGTTATATTTGTGTTTTAGTGGAGTACTTTTAATTGGTGAAGTCGGTTATCTTATTACACATGTTTGGTGGTTGAATGAAAAACTGTCTTGAAAAAAACCGAGCCGAACAAAAACCGAAGATCATAAATACATAGAACCAAAAATCAAACCGAATATGGTCGTGTTGGTTTTGGTCATACCCGTTCTGCTCGATTTTTTTCGGTTTGATTTAGTTTTCTATTTGTTTTGCTTAGATCTAGGGTTGAGTATTGTGTCAAAACAACTCAAACAAAAACAAAAATCATAAATACATAGAACCGAAAACCGAACCAAATATAATTGCTTCAATTTTGGTCAGACCAGTTCGTCTCGATTTTTCGGTCCAGTTCGATTTTCTTTTTGTTTTGCTACAAAGGGTATTAAAGTCTAACAAAACACCAATGGCACATGAGTAAATCCACCAAAACCCAAGCCCAAATCCAAACCCAAAAATTTAAAAAAAAAAAACCCAAAAACCCCATCTCAACCTCACAACTAACACCCACACCATAAATATATAAATATCCGCCTTCATTTCCATCACTATTTCTCTGCTTCTCATTTCCTTCGCCCACTTTCTCTCTCTCCTCATTTTTTTTGTTTGAGATTCATCAATTTTTATTAAAAAAAAAAAAAAAATGGGAGAGGAGAAAGCAAAGCCGATAGTGAGTGGAGTATGGCCGACGGTTAAGCCGTTTGTGAACGGAGGCGCATCCGGTATGCTTGCTACTTGCGTCATCCAACCTATCGATATGATCAAGGTATAAATAATACTATCCATTAGATTTTTAAATTTATTCAGATCCTGTTGTTGTTTTCTAGATGTAGAATAAGCTGTTGATTAGCCTTTGTTCAGATCCTGTTGCTTAATGCTTATTCTGTTGCTTAATTGTAAAGTTTGTTAGATTATTGTTAAATGTAGATTAAGCTAATGTAATTGTAAAGTTAGTTTGAATATTGTTCAGATCCTGCTGTTTTTTAGATGTCGATTAAGCTCTTGTAGTCGTAAATTCTGCTTGATTAGGTTAATGAGATCTAGTAGCTTTTTAGATGTAGATTAAGCTTTTGTATGTTATTACGGACTAATACCGATTAGGTTTTGAATGTGGTTCAGATTCTGTTTTTTAGATGTAAATGGCTAATTCTGCATTTTTAGATTGTTTAGATGTAGATTAAGTTTCTCGTAATTGTTTAATTTGCATTTCAAGCTGTGGATATGATTTAGATTTTGAAATTTTTTCAGATCCTGTTGTTAGATGCAAACTAATTAAGCTCGTGTAATTGCTCTTTAGATGTAATTTAACCTCTCGCAATGTTGTTTAGATCTTGTTGTTTAGTTGATGACTAAAAAGCTCTCGCAACTGTGATGACTGAATTGTTATGTATTATTCTATATAACTGGTGTTAATTCTATATTTTAAGCTGTTAAATTCGATTAGGCTTTATATTTAGATGTAAATCAAGCTATTGTACTGTTTTATTGTGTATATTCAGGGTTAGTTCGTAATTTTAGATGAATATTATGCAATGGTAACTGAGATTTACTGAGTTATGAGATTACTTAGTGATGGAAACTTGCTTGTAGGTGTTATAAATGCTCTTAGCTTCGGTTTTTGGTTATCAATGTTGAGGCTCTCTAATTTTGAGTTTGATTAGTATGCTGGTGAGTTTTGACGCACGATGCATGTTTTTATAGTTTATAAATGCTCTTTAGATATTGTAAATTTAGATGAATGTAATTCATATATGAAATTTTAAGTTGTTAGATCTGAAATTAGTCGTCATTTCATGATGTTGGTGTTGTGTGAATTTGACTTTTGAATGAAGAATTAGCGTTTTGACTTTGAGATGTGTGATTTCAATGTATGGAGGATTTTTGGTGAACAATTTGACCTGTTTTTATATGTATGTAGTTGAACTAAATCTTGTGTCACGGTTTCTGTTATTTACATGGCATGATGTGCTGTTTGTAGGTGAGGATCCAATTGGGGCAAGGATCTGCAGGATCAGTGACAAAGAATATGCTTAAGAATGAAGGGATTGGTGCCTTCTATAAGGTTTGTCTTCTCCACGCACATTCAGTTTCAGAATGGTTTGGTGTGTGTATCTGTTGTTTATGTTGATTTGATAATTGATT